>DWNJ01002823.1:0-10158 GCA_018250275.1 Udranomia eurus
GTGTACAAACGTTTACTCATCACTTTTCCCTAACGTACCAAAATAAAAGAACTATAACTTAAGAAGTTTGAACCGTCCAGTCTAACATCCTACTACGATACGATGAAAAAAAAGAGTTCCTTGCAAATGAACCACATAAAATTTAGGTTTTGCCCCGATACTGTTCTTACGGTCAGATAATGTTGGTGCGCAAGGCGCTCAAATACACGAGCCCCCCCTGGAAATGCGCCCGTAAGCATTTGCTACTTTTGCTCCGCCTCTGTATCCTAGTATAGGACCGTCCTAGTATAGCCAAAATGGAGCGACAATTTAATAATTTCGAGATCGTGGTATTTAATAGTGTTCAGGTTTCTATACTCTTGATGTGACGTGTGGAATAAGTTATTTATTCTTCAGACCAAAATACAGAAGATCAGCACTGCTGAAGGAAGTGTAACGTGAGTAATAAATACGCCTTATAAATCGATTTCTAACGAAATCACCATCCATGAAGAATTTGTAGTTCTTAACTAAACATTTAAAAAAAAAAATGTGTCTAATTGTATGTATACCTGTAAGAAAAATATTTAACATTTTCAGAACTGACATTTTAAATACAACAGTGAGTCCCAATTATAGTATAATATTTTCATTCCTTAGCACTTGTAAGGTAATCTTTACTAACAAGAAGCATTTATATATCTCCTATAATAAGCTAATAAGATGTAAACTTTTGTAAATTAATAAGGCATAGAACCTTGGTTATTGTGGTCGCTAATCAAGCGCGTCATATTAACGTGGAACGTAGGTTTAAGTTTACGTCATGCAGCTGACTTATGCAAGGCTTACATAATCATCGTCAACGGCAGCGAACAGCACGGGCTCGGCCTTACTGACGCCGCAGATCCTCCACATGGCCCATGTCCGCACGCCACGACGCGACGTCAGCCGTCAGCGACGTCACAACTGCTCAGCTGAGCGCCGCATCACGCTCACTTTCACTACACCCGCTCCGCAACGGTTCATCCACATGCAAATCTAATAACTGCAATTGGATCAATCACTCGCCAGGGAGCCGAACGAGCGTGCGAGCCGCGCGGACGTGCGTGACGCAGGAGAAATCGCAGACTCGGGCGGCACACTTGCTAAAGGTATCCGGCACGACTAGTTTCCTCGAATCGATTAGCCGATTCAATAACACATTCTGGCCAACTATCACCTTTAATCACCACCTCTCGATTAGTAATTGACGTGCACTGCACTGGACTCTCACTTGTTAACTACACGATTTCTAGGCGCATATGTTTACATACAGAAGTATGCTATTCGAGCTTTATTATGCTATAGTTACTGTGACCAGTTTTTCAATATATAAAATGAATAGGTTTTGTGAAAATAACGCACGTTCGACTTAAAATGCACTTATTTCCGTTTGAGAAACGCAGCGTCTAGTGTTGAAACAAAATAGAGTAGATACCAAATATACTAGATATCATCTAAAGCTAGTTTACACGGAAACTATAAATTATTTTTAGTAAAATTACAGGTAAGACGCGATGGCAGCGTAGCGGCTGCGCGGACGCAAGTCGACTGCTCTCTCGCGGTGAGATCGCGTGAAAAACTCCAATAGAGTACGTACGTCTATGATGCTCTAACTTCAGAATCATACACGAACGCTCAGTTTAGTGTGAGTGAAACATGCTAACTATCGCAAACCATGCTTAATTGGGACTATTTCATTATTGGCGCTATTACGTGTACGATAGGGAAATACATTTTTACGAACATATGACATCACCATGTTAAATAAACTATGTTATACAACTTACCTTATGCACTATGTTTTATCTAGATATATTTCAGTTCATTAAAAAGACTTGGATGTACATCTAAAATTAGCTGAACTTTTTAATGAACCACCAAACATAACCATAGCTTTTGGAGCAGTTAATTAAAAAAGTTAACGATGACATTGAGGTTGTATTTTCTCTTGCATTTAAATATACTACGCTCTTTATCCCGAGACTACATCCGGTTGCCTAAGGACATCAGGCGACGCACTAACTAGCAAAAAGCATGTCATATACGAGTACGTAACACTTCGTGTCTACGTGACATATGTACGTAGGTATGTGAAACAAGATATATTTATGAGTAAAAAACAAACGTCAACCGTAGAAAATCATAAAATTCGCTGTAGGAATATATTGTGCTTAACTCACCGTATGTCAATGACCATACTAGATAAGACAATATATACGAGTATTGGGAACTACTATTTGACAAGTTGCTATGCGTTTGGGATATTATTTTCACTTTCAAATATTATGGTTTACAAATTAAGGAGCCTCAATCTATAATATCATGGGCGGTACTTCTATCGACCGAAATCGTTTCGCCAATTGCACCTTTCGTCAGCAAACAACTGACTGACGGCACGTTCTCTTACATAATAGCAAATGAAACAATGAAAATAATTAATTGTGAACTAGCAGTTCATAGTTTATACTTGCTACAATAAAACAATTGATTTGGCAACAGAAAAACTTTTGCTTCGTAAATAATTCAACTTCAGAAGATACTTTTTTTGAACGCTTAAAACGCAATTTCCGTTTTCCGATAAAATTCTTGACGTTTCATGGATATGATTTGACAAACTCACTCAGTACATTTCATGTAGAGTCGATCTCTTAATTCTACCTACGAGCTGCGGAGGTCAAGAAACAGCTCTTGCACAGCAGGTCTGAGGAATTTAGGATGGAAGATTAATATTCTCACTAGCATTAGGAATTACCCAAATATTTAGGTCGAGTCGTTTTTGTTGTCATGCAATAGATCTGTCAAGTATATTTTATGTTATGTAGTTGCCAGGATCCTTGTCAAGATATACTCAATGAGAGTTATTTACTAAAGGAAAACAGATATTCACAAATTAAAAATAAGTATATTTTATGGAATTGAAAATAAAAGAAGGACAACCGTTTAGTAACTCTACATCAGTATACTTATACCTACTTTCTCCAGATTGTATAATTATCTTCTATTATTCCAGTATACCACTTACCATTGTTATTTCTATAGATACTACATAATTAACGTACATATAGAATAGAGTTACATTCAATTAACAAGCTATTGTTTGTTATGAATACGCCACAAATGGAAACCATGGCTCTATATGCGATGACATTCATGAAAGCAATCAAGTCTTTTCATTGCCATCGTACTCCGAAGCGTATAAAAAGATGTTTATCACTACCTACATACTGACCTAAATTGTATTCATAATATTTTTTATTATAAAATCACGACTAATAGATGATTGCAACCCTTTTTATGTCCTACGGATGCGGGGATGATGTCTCTCTCTCTCCCCATAACCGTGGAAAGCCTGGGGCATCCTCTGCCGCGCTCATTCAATGGAGAGGTCAACGGTTCAACGGTTAGAGGGATATCCCATATGGAATCGCGAATTAAGCGCACGTGAAAATCTAATTAAACATGGGTCACACCCATTCAATTCCTGATTGCGCCTAACGTTGCTTAATTGTTATCGATTGCTTGTGTAGAGCTATGCGTACTTCAATAGAGGATTAGCAGTTATTATGTATTGCTATGATGTATAAATAAAGACATTTGTACTACCACAATAGGTTTTTGCCAGGCATAGAATGGAGTCTATTTATTATGATAGTAGAATCCTTGTAGTATAGGTTTATGTGGAAATATAGAAAAGTAGTGTCATGCGTAGAATGTGACTAAATTGTCATAATATTGTAAATGTGTATAAAAGTCGTCCCTGGCCATAATGTCTACAGATACCAAAAAAAGCAAGACCGAGAGACAAAAGCAAACGCAAACCAACGAGCAATTCGAGCGACCAATGTAAATTACTGCGACAATTTCACTGCAAGTTTCGCAATAGGAACTTATATCCAGTTTGTCAGCGTGCCAACAGCCACGGCGGCGGCGATGGCCCATTATTCTCCCCGCACGTCCATCTCATATGGAAATCTAATGAACAAAGCTACGGAATGGGACAAAGTTACAACTATTTAAAGTAACCACTTTTTACATTACGTTACAGACAATATTCTTAATTAAAATAAAACTACTAGCATGTCGATACATATTTTGTTAACCCCTTCAGTTAAAAGCCTTGTTAGGAGTGGGTCCACGTCAATGCCGCAATGGGGAAGTGTGGATCAAACCCACAACCGTCCGATCGTAATTCCCTAACCATTAGGCTATTGCCGCTTTAAATGCCACAAAAACGCTTTGACAGGTCGCTCAGTTTCCTGACAAGGGTTTAGCATTATTATACCTAGATCTACAATTTATATTTATGTATATGCATATATAGGTATATGATTATGTTATTTAATCACAGTCCACAATGAATACACAATAAGAATGAGATATATAATCCTACACATATCTATGACATAGTCTCTTAACAAGACTATATATATATATATCGCTTTAATTATAAGTATTATACATAGAAAGTAACTCATGCGTAGGTACATTAGTTTTTGTAATCCAATTCAATACCGACAACAAGGACATTTCATTTGATCTAATTAGTATATTATACATTGATGGATATTAGACTATTGGCAAATCTTACTAAATGTGGTGAAACTTTTACAATATAAAGACCGGTCCAACAATTATTGCCTATCATTCTATATTGATGAATTTGAAAATGAAATACTCATTCGTTAATACCTACTACATGCATGTATATTATGATAAAGCTACGAGTACCTTAAAACGAATTAGAACGAAATGCATTTTATAAAACCCGACGGCCACGATTGAAAATACCGTGGCTAGGAAGCTATCGATCGCTTTGATTGCTATGGCGCAGTCGAAGGCTATAAATAGCGACTTTCAGGAGAAGGCTGCCACCCGGTGCTTGTGCCCACTACGCCTTCGACTTGAATGACAGCTGTTCTAATTAAACGACGGTCGGTCGAAGGAGTATTGATTCTTGTAGGTAATAGGTATGTGTATGAAAATAAGGTATATACTTGTATGTTCTTTCGTAACGTAGCACCTATTTGTAGGTTAGTAGGTATGTGTACATATGTATATACTCGTATATACTATCGTAATGTGGCATCTACATTGTGGGTGCGCCATTATGTAGAAACCACATATCGAAGGAACTGCATTTTTCCCTTCTAAATTCTTACATCTAAGAATTTGCATAAAGAAATCAGACTTCGCAAATTTCAAAAACCCGTTTGGCTATTCCACCTGTCTGTGTTGTATCAGCTTGTTTAAAGTGCTAAATCGATTCTGTAGAGCATTCACGGCTTACTGTATAGAGGACTATGTAAATGTAATAGGATGTGACATTGACTACTTTGGTCCGGAAATATGAATGTATTTGCGCGAAAATAAAATGGCATGCGTGGGCGAAGCCGTAAGTGGATCCTCATGTAAATTGTATCATAGATAACATCGGTATACAAAATGCAGCATCAATGATTTTGTATAGTCTACGACATCCAGCGCTCCTGACAACGGGTCCCTGTGGGAAGATTGCTTATTATTTATAATAAACTTCATCTGAAATCGTTTTAAATTTATATATTATTTTATATTTCGGTTTGAACGGTGTGGTCAGGAAGACATACTTAACTCAGGCGATCCACCTTAGTCCTCACTGGCAGCAACGCATTTGTGGTCGACCTAAGAAAGAACTTCGACTCTTGACGTCTTGGGTTGATTACAGACGTCCGTAGGCAGCAGTTACAACTTATCAGGTGGACTGCATTTGCTACCTTCCAGTTTTAAAAAAAATAATCTATTTCTATCCATTATTAAATATTTTTTCCATCATTATTACTACTACATAATAGGGTGACGAATAAAATTTGTTGGTGTTTATGCAGAAATATTGAATCTTACATGACTCTGGTCATGAATAAGTTTCTTCGCTATTGTGTTCTTTATCCGTGTTACCATTAGTTTTTCCTGTAGTTATTAATCCTAGCAGTAGGTAATAATTAACTGCATATTCCAAGCACATAAAGTCCGCAACACTCTATCTCAACTACTAAACAATTGAAGGTTGAGAATCAAAACTCTACACTAACAATCCATAAAAGTAAAATTTGGGTCCTGTCACTACTTCCGCCTATTCTATTGCGCTTTACTTAAAGAAAAAAAAATATTACGTTCTTACGCAACGAACAAAGAAAGGTGTATGTCTACCATGAAGTATTTATTTCGTGGCCGATTTTAGTTAATGATAGTAGAGAATTGTCAATGCAGCAAGCGTGACGGACGCGCTTGGCCGGTGGCGAGCCCTCCCTACTGCGATGGTACCTACTATTAGTACCCTAACAGTCTATGACCGGTTGGGTAAGACATGAAGATACAAATACATTCTTTCGATTGAGAACCTCGTAACGGACATAAAAATAAACTTACCTTTCAAACAGACTATTGGTAGCCGAAGTATAATATTTTTCAATATTCTTGATATGGGCTCAATATGTAGGACCTATATGAATATATTAAGAGTTTATTCAGCTGGATTTACCTAGATTAATGAACCTAGGCCTATCGAATTGAAATCCATTGTCTAAATTGTCCATTGTGTAAAATGCGTAATACATATTACATAATAAACCAGAAATCGGTATTTAAAACTGATGCAACATCAGACGTCAGATGTTAACATATGAGTAAATCTAGTACATATGCCATAGCCAAAATACAAAAACTAAATGAAATTTTCAATACCCCTTGATAGTAGATAAGATAAACACGAGTAGTTATAGAGTTCTATGCAGTTCGCCTATATAGTTGCAGTTCTGCAATGCTGTGGTCTAATTTACGGTGGACACACTTTTCTGTTTTTGTTTTGCTTCAATCATCCTGTGATCGACTTTAGACTATCTAGAGTAGGACAGAAGACAAAGAGGTACAAAGGAATATATATCCAATATATTAAATATTAGTAACAAAAGATGAGATTGTTACGCAATAATACACGGCACTTTTTATAGTAAAGATACAATCTAACATCTCAAACCACTTTGTATCTTGACGATATTGTTTGTGTCATCCACATTGATTGACGATGCACAGAGCTAATAAACTGCCACTGTGTACTATTAATATTTACGCTTACTTATCGATTGTTCTCAAGAATCTTATCAATATTGTGATTCAGATTTCTCCTATCAGTATGGTATTTCTTTTAAAAAGAAGGGTGTCATATTTTTCCGCATGAAATGTAGAGCTGGACGAGTGAGTAATAATTACGTAGTAACATGATCATTTCCGTTTTTTTACTAATTTTGTTCGGTTGTTCATTGAAATTTATTTTCGGTGAATATCAATCATTGTCAAGGAAATTGTAAAAAGGAAAACATGCACGCGAATATGAAATATTCATTGAAGAGCAATCGTGTCAATGAAATTTCAGAGAAAAATCAAAATAATGACGAGATAAAATGTATGCAGCAACGAACACTGTTTGTTCATACACCTACTAAACATAGTGGCTGCTTGTTGTATCGGAATGTTATAATCTATTTAGGAAGGAATTATAACAAGGTAGTTGAAAGAAGTGTTGGATGAGTATGCTTGACGTAAGAGCGACACAGCTGAGCTAGCGTAAGTGCGAGTTCGTCGCCCTCTGCACCTTTGCAATCGATAGCGCCCGCGTCGGCCCCGATGATCAGACACTATAACACTGCTGGGATACCTGATCGTATTATCTTCATTCTGAGTCTTCCACCTAAGACTAAGACTAAGGTTTATGGTTGAGAACTTATTCAAAATTCTTCCAATCAGTCCTCTTTGGTCTATGGTATATTCGCTATATCAAATTGGTTGATACTTGTTTCTTATGTATGTAAACACATATTTCAAAGAACTTAAAATGTGAATTGCTTTGTCAGTCGATTGAATCTTAATATTGAAACCTCATCGAAATCACTAACAATTTTTAATTGGACAAAGAACGATTAATCTTTCAACATTCAAGGAATTCATTTAAGGGTGAGTAGGAATTTAAATTGGTATAATATCAACGCGCGGACAATAAAGTACGTGCTGCTCAAGACAAAATTATCACATATATTCAGGAAACGTACGAAATACACCAATTTGGTCAATTTATTTCTATATATAAATTCCATCGCCTTTTAAGTTTAAAGCATTGTCGAGTATTTAATATACTTTTATTTATTTTTATAACATTAAAGCAGCAAACAAACAAGCAGTCCACCTGATGGTAAGTGTTTACTTCCGTATAAGCATCTGTAATCAAATCCAGAGAGAATCGAAGTGCAATCTTCTTAGTAAGACTACAATTGCGTTGCTACCCTCTAGCGTATTATCACTGTGGCGATGATCTTACAATATATACATATATTAGGTTACAGAATACAGAATTGAATATAAACATTGTTTTTTATGAATCAATCAGCTTGAGCCTCAATTATGTAGTGACTGATTCATAACCGCCGAGTACTCGTATATCGAACTAAACAGTGACATCAAAGAAAACCCATATTCGTAACCAAGTTTTAACTGTTTTAAGCTGTAATGATTCAATCTGGATGTACGAGTATTTAAGGGCATTATTCCATTAAAGCAATTTGCACTTTGCGGTGTACGTAATTAGCAAGAACAATGCCACCTTGTACTCGCGATACCGATGACACATTGGGTGATTCATGAAAACATAATTTAAGAATCGTATAATATACAACATTGAGAACAAATACCACAAAGTAACGCGAATGTAGGGAAATACAGTAAGTAGGTACTGCTCAATACACAAACACATTTATTAGATCATTCCTAGGTCGAAATACTACAAATTTGTAATTTGAATAAATCATGAAAATGATACGAAACATGAGTAACCCCATTAGAGTTATTTAGCTGTAAATTATAGTTATTTTAAATACCTTATACTCGTAGTATGTCACGTCTAATATAAAAAGAGTATATCGCTGTGACCTGTGACGCTCAGTTCTGATAGGTGTTAGGAAAGCATATAAGCGACACGTTTTAGAGACGCTTCATATTGGAGATTAAGTGTAGACACACATCTGAATTGGATTTCAAGAATAAGCTGTATTCTAATGGCTGTCAGTATGCTCTTAATAAAAACTTAAACATAAATAGTCGTCGAAATCTATAAAATAACTTCGTATTAAGCAGACAATACTCTTTAAAATAAACTTAGTAGACACCCAAATAATTACTGGATTCAAAACTTTGTATTTCACACACAGCCATAATTAGTAACATATAGGGTATTATAGTATTTACTACGTATCATTCCCGTTAAATATTCAAAAGAATAAGTAAATTCCAATTTAATTGCAGTCCACGCCGTAGCTAGTCCACCCTTTAGAATTTTTACCCCACTGGTAATCTTTTGAAGTAAGAAAAATAAAAGCTTTAGAGAGAGGGCTACTACCCCTGCGGCACCCCACGTCGACGGCTGCATGTGGTAGCTCAACCCATCTCTAAATGACTACAGTCGTTACTGTACTGCACAACTACATATTTTATTAGGATTAGTTTATGTGTAAAAGGATTTGTACTATAACTATATCACTAGCGATGCACAAAACTTACACATTTTACCTTTTTATTACGAAGGGTCTCTTGCTACAGCTGGGGAGAGCCTGGAGCCTAACGAGGCTCCAATGCGTACTAATCCGATAAAGTGGTTGATAGCCAACCAGTTTAACGGATGTAAAACCTTCAAATGGACTCTGACGAGGTTTGACGTGCATGAAAATTCTACTATCGGCCAGACCCATCCAGTTACTGAACACAATCCGCGGGTTTCTGCGCACTTTACCCTAATAATCAAGCATTCATGTATCAATATTATTATAACATCTGTGTGACAAGGGTGGCTCAGACCACCAGACAGAGATGTGATATTTTTTTACTAATGGAGTAGACTAGAGACGTTTTATAATTAGTTAAAGTGTCACATATACAAAAATGACACTTTAAATAATCATTAGACATCAGTGAGTGTAGTCGTAAAAGTCCGAACAGACCGGTCATATAAATATTTGACAAAAGACAATCGTAAAACCATGGTGTTTTTACGATTGTGTTCTACTAAATATTTACTTATGCGCGATGTACGCTCGTAGCTAGTAGCATGCCCGTAAT
>DWNJ01002824.1:0-10157 GCA_018250275.1 Udranomia eurus
CATAGGGTAAGATTTACTAGTAGAAAAAGTAGACATCTTATAAAGTAAAGTGTTTAGTAATTTTAGAACAACTTAAGCATGGATAGCTCCATTAGCTGGCGTATGTGTGAAAATGGGAGAAAAAGGAAAAGATGAGAATAAAAGTAAAGAGAAATAGGCAAAAGGGAAGGGAAAAACTCACAAAGAGCTTCCGCGCCACTAGTTCGATGGCTTTGAAGAGCGAACTGTAAACGTTAGACGCTTCGAATTAATAGCATCTGATGTTACTACGTTTTCAACAGAGGGGAACACCTCAGAAGCAGACAACTTTAATCTCTTTTATCTTAGTGATGAAAAAGGGAGTACAATTATATTGTAATCTCTGACGCACTTGTGAAAAAACGCCTAACACGATTTTAACGCTTTGCAACTCGAAGTGGAACAGAAATTTTGTAAGTGCATTTCACGTCTGTTGCAGCTATTCTAACGACATATGCAAGTAATAATAAAAAATACTACAAAAATATTAAAGTAGGAAAGGTCATTATGCCATGAAAGTGAAAATCACGTTTTAAATTATTTTACGGTTCTTTAGCGAAAACCTGTAAGTGAGAGGGTACTTTAATAATATACGGAGTTATTTAAGTTTTATTATTAAAATAATAAACAAAAATAGAATAGAAAAAAAAATAAAAAAGATATAGGTATATCGGTGAACAAGTAATGTTGTGAAAACTAAGCTAGTAGATAATATTATTATTAATATCGCGTATGAGGTCAAACCTAAGTAAGTCTAAGTAGAAACTTTTTAGAAACTGTACTAATATCACGGATACTAAGTATGTGCTGTACCGAAGTCGGTCTGCCGTTAGCGAAAGTGTACCAAAGTTTCGGTAAATCGACTCCCTTCCCTAAAACGGACTAATGGCAAAGTTCGGGTGTTGGATGCTTGCCAACAGAGAATTAGACGGCAGATGAGGAAATCCGAGCTATGACATTTGATTTCCTAATGGTTTCTTTATACGATGCCATGGGTAACAGCTGCAACCATTTTTATTTTTGTACCACGCTGCTGTACCGAGATCTTTTCTACAACTTGGGAGTATGCTCAAGCATAAAGGTAGTATATTAATAAAACATAGAGGGAGCCAAACGAACATGCGGTCCATCTGATGGTAAGTGCTCACTGATGCGAATGGATCTGTAATCAACCCAAGATAGGACCGAAGTTATTTCTTAGGTCGACCATAGTGGCGTTGTCGAACCGTAAAAAGTTATACCACCTTTAAACTACATATATTGGACGTCAGTGACATAACACCAGCTGCTTTTTAAATTTCACCAGAAAATGCAGTTCATTAAAATGAACTCCTTAATCTTGGTGACGAAATTAAATAAAATCCAATTTAATGTTCCTCCAATTTTCTAGCGCAGTGTCAACATTGGACAGATTAGATAGGAATTAATTTGAGGGTAAGCAAGTAAAATGTTTAACGACTGCCGGTTACTTTTCAATGTAACCCTTCCCCTGATTTACTGATAAATGGGAATTTTCATAATGAGAGTATCCAATTTTTGGTGGATCTGGATATTCAACAAGGAAAAAGTGAGATTTATTTTAATCAAAGATAATTACCGCGGAGGCCCTTATTCAGTGGGGGCATAACACATTTGCCGCCAGTAGGCTTAAAAAAAAGGTCTTCCCCTATTCATCTCTGCAATTTGATGCTATAGTTCACTACATTTAAATTGAATATATGTGATTTTTTTATTTCTCTTGTGCTGGCCCCGGGGCAGCAGCCCCGTCTGCCCTAAAATCCCTCAAATCCGGCCCTGCGTATATCACTTATTTTATACATGATCGCTCTCTACTAGTTATCTATTTATCTATCAATGTCCCCATAAGTTACATGGTTAATTGTTTTTTTTTACATTGATCTAAAATACTAGCACTGTATCTTCTTCCTGTACCTTTCCGTTCGAAAGTTAGTTACAAATACGTAACTTTGACATCTGTGGCAACACTGTTTTTACTACTAGCGTGTCATAGCATAGCATACTAGTGATTTTGTTAACCCCTCCAGCTAAGCTCGGCGGATTTTGCTAGTAGTGGGCTCGTCAATAGTTAAATGGGAGAGTGAGGATCGAACCCACGACCTCTCGATCGTGAGACCGGGCTTTTGCTGCAATACAATACACTAGAGCTACATGTTATTCTATATCAATTCACTTACTGAGAAGAAGAGGTTAAGAAGAGTATTATGGAAGGAAGATACTAGGAATTCAAAAATTGGAAAAAAGTTTTTTCTTTAAAAACTTTCCTATAAATAAAAATAGCTACGCTTCTCGAGGATTTGTACCCGATTTTCTATGAACTGATTAATAGTACGTTCTAGAGTTGCGAATAATGTATTGCATTAAATATTTAAACCGTTTCCTTAAGCAATCGGCTCTGCACTAATCCATTTAAATGTTGACTTTGCGCTTGAAGTTGGAAGCGGAAGTGAAATTGTTTGTAATTTTTATTTCGATGGAAGGCAGAACTTGTATGGTACAAATGGGAATGTATGTACCTTCGCCCTAACCGCTCACTTTATAATGTAATTGTTATATTTCGGTTGAAGAGAGGAGCCTACTTTAAACAAGGAATTGGAATGGCTACTAATAGCAGGGGAGTGCATGCTTAACTTATTAAAAATATCATATTTATTTTTCAACTCATGTGAAAAGTTAGACAAGAATCTTATGTATTCTTTTTGTTTATGAACATGTTAAAGTGTACATCTGTATATTGACTTTTTTTATAACTAAATGTGTTTAGCTAAATAAATTATGTATGTATGTATTCAAAGGATCTTATAAGTATGATCTAGTAAATATTGTATGTCGATTGAGGATTTGTAGTTGCGGAAAACGCACACACATAAGGCGTCTTAACTTAAGACATCTCGGATCTCAGATGACTAACACGTTAATTGAGATTCTATCAGTTATGTAAAATAAAGTAGAATAAACACTACGTAAACACTACTGCCTGTACATTGAAATACGTCGATAATCCTCCTCATTCGAGAATAATTGAAATAAAATTCATTTTTTTCCTTCGAGAGTAGTATAAATTAAAGCCCATTCTCTTCGCATCTTCATTTGCCTGCGAATACTAAATCAATTCCTTACCTTCATATCTCACGCCCAACAAACACCAAGACACTAATTGCGCCATAAATGTCTGACATCAATATCAGCTGTGAGTGATGTAGGCAAGATCCGGAGGTGTCGTAATGTGTCAGACACAAATTGATAACACTTGAATTTATAGGCACATGTGTTATGAATACAATGCAGAGATCAATGCCGTTTATGCATTACTTCTTTGGAAACATCCTTATTTTGAAGATTTTTCAGTCTTTCTATTCTGTTTATAATTGCCATATTAGATTACAGAACATTATATTTGTTAGTAGGATTATTAAGAAGGTGGTAAAAACTTATACGGTTCGAATCCGGAGATCAACGCCACACCTATTTCTGCCTTATGTGTACAGTGTTTTTGGTGCCGTGTTCTGATTTGAAGGGTGTGGTAAGGGAGACATGCTTAACCGAGGCGTTCCAACTTAGTCCTCAGGGGTAGCAACGCATTTGTAGTCGACCTAAGAAAGAACATCGGTCCTGTCTTGGGTTGATGACATTTGTCCATGGGCAGTGACCACTTACCATCTGGTGGCCCGATTGTCAATAAAAATATTAACTAGTCCGAAGTAAAAAAATATATTTGTGCATTACATTTAGGAATTACCTAAGACTGGCGTTAACAGGCATTATTCATGTATTCGTTCGTTTTAATTATTCCATTCAATTAGAACAATTTATACATAAATTGGCGAACCATCCGCTAGAGGATTTCTGGATTAACTAGACGTGAATCTTTTATACTTTGTCCACTATTCTTCCATTATGAAAGTTAACTTTCAAATAAGTTACTAGGATATAGCCCACCTGGTGATAGCCACTGGAAATCTGCAAGAAATCTTCTAAAAAGTATGAAGAACGTTTTCCCACTCCTGTAATTCGGGGCTAATGTGGCAGTGGTGTCATAATTACCTTATCTTCTCTTCTCAATACTTCTTCGCCTTACACCAGTTATCTTTATTAAAAATCATGTGCATTCCACCTGCTTCTTGAAAAAAACACATGGTATTTTTAAATCAACAAAGCATTTAAACGTCACGTTTTTTTATGTTTGTGTTCTTTGATTAATCACCTATTGGAAAAATCTGAATCTAGATACTATGTAACTAATATATTATTTCAGTTATCCATAGATGTTTCTGAGTTAGTGTTGGATCCGATACAATGGCAGGTATATGCTCATTTCGCATGTTTAATCAAAATATTTATTCACCGATGGACTTTCAAGATCGAACTCACGCACCCGGTAAATTAAGGGCACTTTTACGATAGGCTTAGAACATCAAAAACAGTCTTTAGTTGAATTCCACTTGGTTGGATTTTTTCGGCCTCTATCGGAACCCTACGGAATACTAATGTATAGATCGTCTAGTCCAAAAATGAACGCCCGTCCAAAGTCTTAACCCACACATGCAACTTTTGATAAACCAATAATATTTCGATACAAACAAATGACACAAACTGCCGGATTTTTGACACAAGACGTATTTGCATAGTAAATGTTTAGGGTCATACAATTCGTGCATATAAACATATATTTCTGAACATGACAGATCGCCCGATTTATTTTACCAATCAGTGCACGGAATAGCCACATACTAGTAAAGCGTGGTTATAAATATACGCTTTCACAAATTTTGTTTAGTGGAGGGGCGTGTATTTTTAAACTGGAAGATCTTAAACACAATATATTATGGAAAACTGAATAGTATTCAATCCAAACATCTGAATAGATACCATCCATCTATACAATGCCAGCCGATTCAACGATATTTAAAGAGCAAACCTGACTATCAAAGTCAGATAATAGGAACGAGGTATTCAATATTCCGGCAAAGTTTGTTCGAGTTTAAATTTTCAATAGAATCTCTGAACACCATTGAAGATTCATGATTATTTAAACGCCCTGTATAATTGGTCCAATCAGTCGGAACTGAGGCAATGATCAATCGATTGCGTTCTTTCAATTAATTGTATTCAGATGTAAATAATATGTAAATTTATAAGGTAGGGAGTAAAATAATTTAAAATTACTTTGTAGAATCACTGACGAGTCCTCATTGATTTAATGTCGATCGTTCGTCGCTTGGTCTCATCTCGGTTGGTTTTCATCATCCAAATCCGACCTCAAATATGAAATTGGATAGAATTTTATCAGTGGTCGCCTTTTGAAAAATACATTAATGCACATCGCGCGGCTACAGCGGAATAATTTGAAGAAAGAAGAGACTTAAAACCGTAGTCAACATTGATATCCCATACGGTTTATACCCCCCAAGACCGACTATAAATTTTCATATTTCTCGGTAACCTAGGAGGAGCATTAAAACTGAGATGAGAAAGAAGTTCTGGGGCGTTGACCACACTATTCGCAATTTTGTAGGTCGAGCATACTTCTTCGATTTGAAAGAGACACCATATTAAAATGCTTTAAATGGCCTACGTAACTTTGTAGAGTTTTTGCCAAATTGCATGAAAACGTAAGGTGCCACAGGAAACGTTTTTGAAATATTTCTTGTCCTGTTTGCCTTTTCCTGTATGCCTCGTAGAATTACTTAGATATTACCAAATATTATTGAGACCTTAGGAGACTAGTAGATATTACGAAATATTACTAGAGACCTTCAAAAGTAACAGGTCATGTTTGAGACGTAAATAGAATTATTACAATACTCGATGCTTCAATATAACGAACTTTAACGTCTTAGCAAAACAAAACATTATTTTGTACCGAAATCACTGACTAGATTTATTACTTAACTAGATGGCCCGGCAAACTTCGTACCGCCGGAGAATCAATGTTGTGGTTATTTATTAGGTGAATAATAATTTAGTAATTTTTTAAATAATGAATTATAATAGCCTTTATGTTGCCGAAGGCTAATAGCTATATGACAAAACAAGTTGTATCAAAATCCGTCCAGTAGGTTTTGCGTGAAAGCCGAACAACAGACAGATAAACAAAAAATTCAAAATGAATATTTTTGGCTTGTGTTATGTATGTGTGGGTATTTTTTTAGTTTTTATTCAATGTACAAAATTGAACTCTTCAACGGATTTATTATATTTATATATTGTCGACAGACCAGCTGAACATTTTTGTGCTACAGAAAAATAAAAAATCATAACGCAACATATGTATAGATAGGTGTACAACTTATATGAAGGTTTAATGCAACGAATACTGTTTATTGCCAACTATTATCTTTATATAGTAATATTTTAAAATACATACAAATATCTAAGAGACCTAAGACGTAAAGTTTGTACAGCCGAACTTTCTTGTTACCCCGGTTGAATATACATCTTATTGTTTGTACGAGTATGCCACAATTAGTACAAATAAAATAAAAAAGACAACATTTAAATTGTATGTGATGTTAAGTGAGATTCTGTTCACAATCTGTAACTTGATTTTTATTATCATCTCCAAGATACGGACAGAAATGTTCAGGCAAAATTCCGAATACACAAAACAAAACAATAGACGTAGACATTATGAATAACAAAACAAGGTTTATCTGACCCCACGATACTCTGCCCACATAATATTACTCGGTAAAACATAAAGCACAATAATAACACAACGAATACATGTCAGTATAGTACAGACCTCGTAAATACATGATGAGGGCCACCCTCATCATGTATTTACGATTATTTTATGAATGATGCTTCGAAGACGTGATACGTATCATGAAAAACGGTTCCTCCATCGATAACACGATTCTTTGATTCTCTTATCTAAGTCGGAGGTCTTTCAGCAGATTTGTGTGGGATTTTCGTAGCTTTAAGATCAGTTCGACGTGTACTTGGAAAGATTAATGTTTCCACGTCTATGAAACTAGGTCACACGGGTGTTAAGCGGAAGTTTCTAATAATTTAGTTATTCAATAAAAAATAAATGAGGTAAAAACCGATACATCGATCCGTTTGATCCTCGCACACCCAATGCACTTCTGACCTAAACCTAATTCTAACCCAAGCCTTTAAGCTTGCATGGAGTGGATAACAAAATGACTAGTAAAATATATATATTTTATTATAATAAAGAATGGATTGATGATGGAGAATAAAACGGACTCACCATTTTATTCTACGAAGCGACTTCTTTCAAATATTATCTTTAATTCACATTTCCAGTATTTTCATGGCCTTCACTGTCTTCTATACATCATTGAAGAAATATTTTGTAGTACAACAAGCCGTAACATAATACATTACTACCAAGTCGGAAACATTTTAGGTGTGATTATCGAAAAGCACTAGATAGAAGTCGGAACGACAAAGTATTGCCGCTTCATTGTTATCCTTTCATCTATTTAGTATTCGTGTGTCATATGAAATTCCTTTGACGGCGTTGATTTCGCTAAAGCGTTTGACAACGTACCGAATAGACCGTTGAAAACAAAACCATTAGAACGCGATTGTGAAGTTTCGCAGACACCAATGAGAAGAGAATGAGAGAATGAAGTTACGCCGACTGTCGCAATTGTAAAGTTTTAACAAAGGGGGACAAAACGAAGTTGGCAGGAAACTAAAAGCGTGATTCCTTCCAAAAGTTCCACATTACCATAATGTTAGGCGGCCGGGTCGCCACAGGGTGGTTTTGTCGGACTTGTTTCATTAGACGTTTGTTGGGATCCTTTCGGAAGTTCGTGTTAGTTTCAGATTACGACCCTAATTGAAATTTAAGGGGTTTAATAGACTCATTATTTTGTTGCCAACTAATTTAGTAGTACAATAGATAGGTTTCCTATTCCGTTTTGCTACTGAACAATTTTGGTTCAACGCTGCATATCTGTACGTTTTACTCTATGTTGTCAAATAAAAGGTGTATGCCTAAAATCATACCACAATAATGGATACGTATGAATAACACCGATTGGTGCCTCCAAATTTTATCTATATACAGGTCTGTTATTAACCTATGGTCAAATTTTCGGAATATTTTGGTTTGGTAACCCAAAATATTCAATTTATTATTATGAAGTTATTTCATGACCATTTATGATATTGATATTGTAAATGAAGTTAAATTTAAATTTACGAGAGCAATGCTTACACAATTACTGCAGTAAATTTTTTCCAGTCCTATGGGATGGAAAATTGGCACAGTGTTTCATAATGTAATAATAAGCAGCTCAACATGGTAATCCACTCCGTAATTTAAATTAATGTTCATAAATCACCCTGTATACAGTACTAGTACCATAAAAAGAAATTGTACGCTAAAATGCGCGAGAACGATTTAGACACAGTTTCGTTAATATCCATCGCTGGATTTTGGTAAAGCTTTCAATGAATCTCTATTTATAAAGAGCAGTGTATGAGTACAGTGATTTAGGAACACCATAACCGATATTTATGGCTAAACATTGAGGTCCCAGGAGTGACCTTTATCAAATGAGTCGAGCAAAATAATGAGAGGCCTATTGTGTTCAAAGATCAAGTGAGTTTACGCATTTGTTGCGTTCGCAATTTTAACGAAGTTAATTTGTTCGGTTCTGTATAATCATCGATGACGTTAACATTTTCAAAATTTTATTTTATAATTTTTGACATTGTTTTTCACATAGCAGCATTTTACCGTGAAAAGAAATTGGTCATTGTAACTTATAAAATAGCTTAGTCCAGTAGAAATTCAATAGTAATTTTAGTGTTGTTGTTATGTAAAACGTTTATCAAGAAACAGGTAATCAATTAGCCAATGGTTACCATTGGCTAATTGATTACGTATGCTTAAAAAGTAATAACTAGTGTCGAACAAAACATTTTGCATAAATTATAAATCAAATCTGATACAATTATATATGTATAATACAACAAAGTAGGTGTCTCATTTAAATTATTAATGCATAATAAACAGTATCACAGATATTAATTAAACAAAGCAATTTGCCGATTTCAGTGGTAACAGATTTCAAACAATGACCCAGCCTATATTAGAAATTTGGTTTGTCGTGCAAGTAGGATTATGAATTACGGAAAAAGCGAAATTGTATGTACTAGCAAACAACGACGAATAAGAATTAATAACGTACCGTTCAAAATAAATAGAATAACAAAAATATTGCATATTCATAATTAATTTACACAGGAAACAACAGCAGATGTGATACAAATGACATGTAACAGACTTTTAAACTTGATCCGGAAAATTTATATCAGTTTAATTCTGTGGTTAGATCCAACGTCAGTTATTTTTGGACCTTTTGAACGACACTTATTCAGAGAGAATGAGAATATTGCTCATGTTAAATATTCATTTAAAACAACATACAGATTTCCACACAATATATTGTGATAAAATAACAAAAAAGAACATTGGGTAGTCGGTATATTTTGTACACGCGTGGGGTGTTATATTACCCCAGATGATTATGATTATCGCGCATAATTTTTAAATTATAATGTGCAACTTGTGTCGCTTAGTGTTATCCTAAAGAAGTAAATAATAGTAAAGATCCGAAGCTTGGAAATCATAGACGCGAACGCAAATGCTACAAAAAAGACAGCAAAGTACACGGAACGAAATTTCTCTCAACGCGAGTTAGGATTCGCATTGGGCGACCCATTCAACTAGGCTGAAAATATATCATGTTTCATTGTAACTGAATTTAGCACTTATTCCGGTTCAGCATGTGGATCATGGACAAAATAATTAAGGAGGATAAATCCAATCTGCGCATACACGTTTTATCAGATTGATGGAGGAAACCAATTTGGCTCCGAGGATGAACATGCCTTCGTTTGTTTATTGATTCCTTCCGGAGCACTGGTTACATTGTAAGTGGCATAGGTACAGGATTTATAGGAATAGCTTAGTATAGCTGAATCAAGGTTCAATACTTTTTTTATTACTGGGAGGTAGCAAACGAGTGTGCAGCTAATAGTAAGTGGCGCCCATGGACATTAACCCAAGACAGGATCGAAGTTATTTCTTAGGTCGACCACAAATGCGTTGCTACCCCTGAGGACTAAGTTGG
>DWNJ01002825.1:0-10156 GCA_018250275.1 Udranomia eurus
ACTCTGGAGGCACTACCGCTACACCTATTTCTGCCTTATACTTACACTACACTATATTTATATAAATATATGGTGTTATTGCTGTCGTGCTCTGATTTGAAGGGTGTGGTAAGGAAGACATATTTAACAGAAGCGTTTTAACTCAATCCTCAGGGATAGCAACGCATTTGTGGTCGGCCTGAGAAGGAGAATAGGAAGCTATCTTGGGTTGATTACAGACGTCCATCGGTGGCAGTGACCGTTTACCATCCGGCGGACTGCATGGTCGTTTCCTACCTTCCAGTAATAAAAATCTCGCAGGTGACGAATAGAACGCATCCCTCGAATGAAAAAGATTAAACCTTACACTAAGACTCTGGAAAAAAATTGTAATATGAAAAAATATTTTTTATACTTACAATTAAACATAAGATCTTTTTGCGACATTGTAAATTTTTAGTTTAGGTAACGTCATTTTGACCGAGAAGAGATGTTCATCACGAATGTGCCATTTGGTTGTAAAAAAACCGTAATGTGCTTTAATTTTGATTGGATATTTTTTGCGGATAACTTGTAGAATAGATATTTTATAACCGTCACCAGACCACGATCAAAAAGGACACGTCAAGCCGATAAATGAGCTCGTAAAAGAAATAACTTTCTGAATGACGGAAATTAAAACCGTCGGTCGGAAATTGAGTGGTTTTAAACTGTAAACAAACTGTTTATTACCGGTGCAAGCAGAGGCTGTCACAAACAATCGAAGGTCGCGCTAGACTTTATTCACTTTGCCCGTATTCCAGAGAAACGTTCAGGATTTTTTCGCTCGTTTGAAATACGCAATAATTTTGTTTTTTTTTCTACAATACGACGTAGATAGGTGTAGCATAATTTTGCAGCTATTAGTATTGATTTCTTTTTCTGAAGAGTAAAGGTCATATTTATGTTTTGTTCAGAAAATTTGATTAAATGTTTATAATAATGAAATATTTATAAAAGTGTTTCTTGATTTAACTTTAAATAATGTTTATTTAGTTTTTAAAAAGGCGAAGGAGTTTAATCTTGGAGCAATGTTATTTTTGTGTCTCCCGCTCTTCGCTTGTTTCTTTTTAATTCCCATGAAAACACAAATGCCCCGGCTGTTAACAGGTTTTTTTCTTATTTGGTAAAGGGGTCAGTATCAAAGTTCTGTATATACGAGCTCGTTAGCGAAACATCCGGGTTTACAGTACGTTTGGAAACCTTGACTTTCGAAGTCCTTCGTACTCTCAGCATAGTTTTAAAAACGCAATGTTTTGACAAGAACACATGGCTACGATTATGTTATGTGCTCCGACACGCGCATACCTCACGCAAACGTTCAAGGATATTAAAACACATTTTGCGTTGGACAAGAACGGTTTTATTTACTAGCTGACCAGGCGCACTTCGTACTGCCCCAGAATCATCCCCGTGTTCCCGTCCCCGTCTCCGTCCCCGCCCCTGTACTAACATATCCTTTTCTGTAGATCACATTTTTGTAGATATTGATGTTCTCTATAAAACTGTAGTATTTTGCTGTATGGTCAAAAATTTCTGAAGCGTACGCGATATAAGGATTTTTCACTTTTTTTTATCTCGGATAATGTAGGATTCTAATGGTAATAGATTTTTTCATATCAATCCAGTAGTTTCGGGGCCTATTCAATGCGAATAACGAATCAAACCTTTCCTCTTTACACTATTAGTATAGATAAACGATTTTGGGTTTAAAGTTAAGGAAATAGATGTTCTCCTTGCCACTCTGGATAGAGCAGCATCAAAAACATATCTTTCACAATTATGCATTCATAAGCAGAGGTTAATTGGTCTAGCCTTGGCACATGCAAAAACACAGTTATAATAATTTTATTCGTCTGTATTTCTAAAGCAACGGTCAAGTCAATTTCCATATCAAAACAAATCCTAATAAATATTAATGAGGTGGTCTATTTTTATAACGTAAGCAGGATTAAACTAAAAGGTCGTCCGCGGGTCATTTTAAAATATTAAAACATAATCGTTTCTTTTATTTTGTATGTAAACATAAATAAAATAGTTGTGATTATTAATAGTTCTAAAAATAACAGTAGCTTTATATAGTATACTTAAAGACTGAAACAAAAAGAGTTTAAGCGACAATCTATTTTGTATTTTATGTGTCGATAGTAGTTTTTTATGGTCCAATATTTAGGTTTTTTTTTATAGATCATTTATTAAATTTTCATTAGTGACCAAGAACGACTTCACATATGACTGGAACGTTATTTAAGGTCGTTAGAAGTGTGTTTGGGATCGTATGTTAATCTTATTCTTATTGTAAATACAAAATGTTGGATGTTTCATACCTTTTGGTTTTTAACAAGAACAGAAAGAAACGTGGTCTTATTTCGGTCGAAATATCTAAGCATTCGATTTTTATTCACATAGCAGTTTCTCCATAGCCAATAACGTAAAATAACATGTATCCAAGCAATGACTTAGTAGTTATTTCTTGTATTGTTTTTTAAACCTTTATTAAAATAATTTATGCAGTATTTATCGCGTTACGGCAATTATTACAATTTTTCATTTTAATTTATAAGAAGGCGTCCCATTTACGAAAAATATCTAGTTTTGTTTTTCAACTTTATTTTTTGAAATAACAGGAGTGGGCTGTATGCTCCTTCCAATATCAAACGAGCACACAGTTTACTCCTGTTGCTTGCAGTTGCTACCCCTGAGGACTAAGTTGGAACGCCTCGGGTAAGTATGTCTCCCCAGAACATAGGAGCAAGAACACTGCTGTCATAAGGCACAAATACGTGTAGCTATGGTGGCTCCGGAGTCGACCCTTCAAAACATTTATTTTTCTAGGCGTGCCATTCACGGCGAAGGAGAGCCACGCTGTGAAGGGTATGCTGCACACCCTCGGCATCACGTTGCGCAGACACGCACGCGCGCCCGAGGACGCGGAGTGCGTCCGGCTGCTGCGGGCCGCCGGCGCTATACCCCTCGCTGTTACTAACGTGCCTGAGATAAATAAGTGGTGAGCGTTCTGTTACAGCACCAGGTTGATTGGTTGGGTAAACTGTAATTGATTGAAAGAGTTATTGATTGATGCGTGGCTGGACTATACCCCTCGCTGTTACTAACTTGCCCGAGATAAACAAGATATGCAAAGTGTCACAAGTTTCTACAAAATGACACTAAGTGCAGCTGTTATGGACGATTGGTTGTAAGAGTGATTGGGTTGTACAGATGATTGTTTGAATGAAATATTGATTGGTTATAAGAAAGTTCAATGGCTCGAAAGTTTAACATTGATTTATCGATCGTACGTTTAATTCAATCAGTCAATAAAAAAGTAAACAATAATTGCAGCTCGTTAGATAACGGCTACAGCGATTATTATGAAAATATATGAACCTCCTGTTGCAAAGGTTTATGTTTCTTGAATTGACAACACCAATTGTAAAAATTATCTCCAACTAGTTTTAAGCGACACTCGCCACGACATGCGTTATAACTATTAAGCTAAAGGGATTATTATAAAATACCTTCCGTTGCAAAGGTTGACGTTTCTTCAATTGGCAAAACCAAATGGAAAAATTATGTCGCGGCGAATATCGCTTTCTATAAACACCTACCTTAGTAACCTCGTATAACGGACGCGAATAAAACTGGTTTTCAAGCAAAGCGTTGCGTTGAACGATGTGGTTAACTGGGCCTGTGACCGCGAATAGCCTCTTTGCACTAAACCTGTTCCCCCGCGCGTATTACAAATGGTTCTTGCACAATATGCATAACGTTCGTGTCCTCGCCATTCAACGTTCTCCGCCGATCACCCTGAGTGCGAGTTGTTTCCGGATGAACGGATGATTATATTGTCTGTGAGCGAGATGTATGAGCGTATTTTCTTCAATTAATCGAAAAAAAATCTAATATGTTTATTTGTTTATAAGTTTACATTATTTCTTAGTAAATAAGACCATGCATGTATAATGCATAAAATGCTTGTATCAGGTGACCTCGCTCTTAAATATTTATACATATAATAAATCTGTAAGTGATTGCTGTCTGTACATGGAAGATACCTAAAAGTAACCCATTATAGGGGTCTTTATTAGACTAGAGCCCAAAATTACTTTTAGAATTGTTGTCTGTTTGTTTGTGCGTTTGTGCACGCTAATCTCAGAAACGACTCATCCGATTTGAATGCGGTTTTCACTGATGTATTAGGGAAAGCTTCACCTTTTTTTTATTAACGTGCAAAACGCACAGACAAACAGACAAACCGACAAACAGATAAAAAATCAAAAAAAAAAATAAAGACCCCAAAAATGGTTTTTTAATTAGTAACTTCCATTTACAGACTGCAATCACTTACAGATTTATTATATGTAATAGATAAATAGGTTCGCCGGGGTGGGCAGCGACCCGTGCCCGGCTGTTGGAAACAAAAAAGAAATGCGGCCGTTCAATAAATATATAAATACATATCGGCACCGCAGTGTTATATCTCATAAATTGAATTTTATAAGCCAGCTATAAAAGAGAATAACTTCTAAACTAAAACACCCGAAAACGTATTTTGTGATTTAAATCCCATCATCGTTTTTCAAACGTTCCTAAAGTTACGTCTAATATGAGTTTTGCTTACATACAGTGACCGCTGTACATCGAGATATAGATAGTAAACATGCTTTTTATCGTCGTTTGTGATCGTTCCAGGCAGGAGACAAGGAACATGGTCTTCGGGCAGACCAACAACCCGTACCACACAGGCAGGACGGTGGGTGGGTCCAGCGGCGGCGAGGCAGCGCTCGCAGCCGCCTTCGCCAGCCCCATATCCCTGTGTAAGTAACTTTCGAGGTGGAATTGTGGCTCGAATTCGGGTGCACCACCGCCACACCTGTTTCTTATAACAGCAGTGTTCTTGCTGCTGTGTTCAGGTTTGAAGGGTGAGGTCAGGGAGACTTAACGACGTTCCAACTTAGTCCTCAGTGACAACGCATTTGTAGTCGGATCTAATATAGACCTTCGATCCTGTCTTGGGTTAAGTAACAGTTTACATAAACATCTGTAATGTTTCAAATTAATCGTTCTTTTTGTGTACATATTTATTTATTTGTATTAATTAAGAACTGATTTACTTATATACAATTCTTCTCCTCTATGATAATTATGTATTAGTAGTTAGTGGAAACTTTAGTGATGTATGGCTTATATTTAATAATTATTGTTTTTGTACTGTTTATTTGTTTACCAAATGAAAATAAAAATAAATAAATATATAAATATACTCGTTCTATCAAACCAAATATGTATGTATGTTATCGCAGGCTCCGACATCGGCGGCTCGACCCGCATGCCCGCGTTCTACTGCGGCCTGTACGCGCTCAACCCCACCGCCGGACACACCAGCCTCAAGGGTGAGCGGCCTGCTGTATGTCCTGTGCTGCATGTCTGTACATGGAAGATATCTAAGAGAAAAATATTTTAGGGGTCTTTATTTAAAGAATAAAACCATATTGTTTGTCGTCAGGATCAGCGCTACGGTCGGGCAAGGACCCGACCATGGCGTCCATAGGGTTCGTGAGCCGCCACTGCTCGGACCTGGCGCCGCTCACCAAGGTGGTGGCGGCAGACATGGCGCCCAAGCTCGACCTGGACCGACCCGTCGACGTCAAGGTTGGTGCTGACAGGAGTTGTGTCATGATAGCACAAGCCAGGTACCTAGAAGTTTTTCCATGTTTCTGGGTACTCCAAGCAAGCAACACCGAGGGGTTTTTAATGGGTGGAAATCACATCAAATGACTCGATTATGTTGTGATGAAAGGTTTTCCCCTCAAGTGAAAAAAACCAGGAATACAAAAAGAATGAAATAATTGTGAATTTGCTAATAATTCAAGCTACACCCTTTTTATTTTGCAAAAGAATTAACGTGGGAAATTCCTAAAGAGGATTTTGTTTCTTTAAAGACAAGTACGAACTTAGAGTCTATGAGCAGGAGTGTTTTGTATTAAATTACAGCAAGAATTATATATTAGGCCCCTCTATTAAGTTATTAAATGTTGAATTATAATTTTTTTTTGTTCTGTAGAAGCTGAAATTCTACTATGTGGAGACACCTAAGGATCTACGTGTGAGCCCAATTAGCTCGGAACTCAAAAAATCCATGAGAAAGTATGTCTGATAATTAGCATTGTTATTATTCACCATAGAACAGGGTTCTGAATATTTATGATCTATTCCACGGTTACTGCTCCTTAATTTTATGATCTTTCTTAAATTAACTTTATTGTATTAAAATATTAATTATGATATTTTTTATATACAGATGAGTAACAAGAAATGAAACATTGCTAATACAATACTTTGATATTGCCACTTTAACTTAACCCTAACAAATAATCATCGTCATCCAATCCCTTCTGATTCAATTCATTCTGATCCGATCTCATCTCAATTTATTCCATCCCACCCCATATTGTTTGTGGACAGTTCTTGTAAAAACAACTAAAAATCACCATGTACGCTGCAGGGTGGTGCAGCAGCTGTCGGAGGCGAGCGAGGGTGGTGCGGGGGTGCCGCGGCGGTACTCGCACCCGGGCTTCTCCCACTCGTTCGCGCTGTGGCGGCACTGGATGACGCGCGAGGCGGACAGCTTCGCTCGTCTGCTCACCAACAACCAGGGCGAGGCTAGCGGTCTCATCGAGCTTGCTAAGAAGGTACTGGCCTACTCCATACACTGAGGGCTGGGGCAACCTGCTTTATTGTGGGCTAGCGAGCCTGTCCCCATTCCCCGAATAATAATAATTCGAAGGTGGCCTTTTAAATAACCTTTTACGGTTCGACTCCGGGGACACCACCGCCACACCTATTTCTGCCTTATAACAGTAGTGTTCTTGCTGCTGTGTCCTGGTTTGAAGGGTGTAGTCAGGGAGACATACTTAACCGAAGGGTTCCAACTTAGGTGTCAGGGTATCGACGCATTTGCTGCTCTCATTTGCACGCTAGCTTAATCGCATGAGATACATAAAAATAATATGCTACGGAAATTTATATCCTAAAAAGGCTTATAAAAAAATCCGCGATAGTTAAATCTATCTTCTAAGGTTGACTCACAGTAACCATTTTATCTCTAGCGGTACGAAGTGCGCCGGGTCAGCTAGTATATAGTATAGGGTATAATTGTTTTCTCATCGTAAAGACTCTCTTGTTTCTCCTTGTTTCTCGTACACACTTTGTATCTTCGACTGCATTTGCTTACAAAAGATACGAGTTTAATAAATTTTAAACTTTCACCATTTTGCAAATCAGTTTAAATATTCACAAAAGACCTTTTATATAAATTGAATATCCAAAAACTCTAAGGCGTCGAAGCTCTGAGCTCGATATTATTAACTTACAACTAATAATAGATTGTTAGAAGTCTGTACAAAGTTTAAATTTAATAAAAAAATCAGTAAACAGAAAAGCTCATAACTCACTTTTATATCTGGAATATATGAATGCAGAATGTATTATTCAATATCCGATTCGTATGCGATATTCTTCATATTATAAATTCAGATACAGATTCCACAAATTGCTATCTGTACCAAATGCAATATTGACAAAAACTTCAAACACTCGGCGGCCCCTAGGTGGACCACAATTGGCCCTCTGTTTTAAAAAGGTGTCTTCTAATTCTAATATGAAATATGAAACTGAGATCCCTAGAAATCGTATGACACAGATTTTTTGTGCTAATCAAACATTAGTAGAGATATATTTTATTTCTCAACACCTAATTAGGCTTGTCTTTGTCGGGGCTATAGCGTATATTGTTAACGTAGTTTATAGTATGGTTGACTCAATTTGATAGTATTTTTGCGCGTGGGGTAGAAATGTGTGGATGCCCCATAAATACAGCTACCATCTCATTCTTTGGGAACAATTCAGCAACTCCGGAATTTTCGATATTTCCAAAATTTCTATGAACTTACAATCTCTGGAAACATTTTAGTTCAGTGTTGGCATGGTCTAGACGTCTAGGGTTTTTTTAAATGCCTCTTCGTATTTTTCAAAATATTCTTGTTCAAATAACCTTCTAAAATGTTCTAATAGAAGACGCTGTTTACTATACTCTTAATAACAAAGATACTTGTCGAACGGGTGAGAAAGTTGCCAAATTTTTGTCAATTCTCTTTGTCTCGGTTTGTTAGGATGTAGGAATAGATTTTATAAATAAATTTAAAGGACTTTACTGTTGACATAGGGTCATGTATATTTGTTATAATATTCGGTTATCTAAGGTCTCTTGCATCAGCGATTAAACTCGGGCAGTTCAAGGGTTCATAACGGACCAACAAACAACAAAGTTAGCTACAAGGCCCTTAATAATCCCGTCTCGCCATTCAGAGGTACGGACCCTTAAGGAGCATATGCTGGTTCCCTACGATTGAAAGAGATATTTCATGCCAATAATATGAGTTTGTTTATGAACTTACTCGTAACTAAGATACAACTAATATGCAATGTAATAAATTGTATCAGGCGTTACTTTGTGGAAATCCATGCTATTAAATTAGGTTACTTCGCAAATTTACTACTTCGCAACAATCCGCTATTATTATGTATGATGGTATATACCATCCATACCATATTATGTATGATTTACCATCAATGGTATATACCTTTAATAATATGGATTACGTGAATAGCGGATCTTTGCGAAGTAGCAATAACCTAATTTAATAGTATGCAATGTTTTCGTTTTTCTTTTTGCATTAAACATTACAGGCATCTGAGTTCTTTACAAGACAAAGTCGAGCGTAGCAATCAATTCTTTGAGCTGTAAGATTGGTTATGGTCACAGTAAAGGTATTCGTATATAACAAGTGAAGGTTGAATGTTTTATAGTTCGACCCCGAAGGTACCACCACTACTAGTGCTTTTGTTTGGTCTTGCTTAGAACATCAGTATTCAGGTTGATGTGGTCTGTTTTAAAGAATAAAGTAATAGAGAATTTAGCATCTCTCTCGATACACTCTATAATACGAGGGATATACGTTTCATTAAAATCTTCAGAGGTAACAACGGATCTACTGGCGATCTCACGAAGACCATATAGGATGTCCCAATAAGACTATATAGGTGCACCTTGATATCTTCTGAATTTTTGCGGCGCCATCTATGACGAATCGAAAAAAGCTTATTTAATTAAAGTCACGTATTAATTAACGGTGAATCTGAATCTGCAATAAAAAATGATGGGTTAAAATTTTGTACTGGGCAACTTTAAGCTTTATATTTTTTTATTATTTTACTTTATTATACCGATATTCATAAATATGCAAAGGGCGGACTTCATGCTAAAAACATTCTCTACCGGTCAACTTTAGGGCCGATCATAAATCAACGAATCGGTATTTAAAACACGAATACCTGTGAAGGTGCTAATAGTTATTGGGACACTTGTATATCAATTATAATGTTGATTACAGTTTAAAGGTGGCAGTGTATACTCACTTTCCGCTTACTTACATGCTTACTTTCCGCTTCTCAATTCTATTATACTTTGAGCAGTGGTCAACACGGAATAAATATTTGTTTCGTAATAATTTTAGTGGAAAATTTTAAAACCTCAGATCAGGGACACGTCAAGGTGAGCGACCAGACACACTGCAGCCAGATAACTTTTTGTCAACAATGCTACACTATCCACGCTATGCTTATTACGTATATTGTTTATATTAAATGCAAATACAAGCGGCAATAACCCAATGGGTAGTGTGTTGGTTTTACGATCGAGAGGTCGTGGGTTCGATACTCACTCCCCAATTGCACTATCGACATTAACCCATGTATTGACATGCTAGTAGTTTAAAATAATGTAAATAAATATTTAGTTAATCTTAGAACTTTTTACGGTAAAAGGACTGAGTTGCGATACTTGTTTTTTTAAGTTATCTTTTTGATGGCATCTCATTTCTTTTTGTAGATACTAATTGTAGCTGTCTATTAATTATTAATTATTATACATATACACTGATACAGGTACACGGATTCATTCGCTGCAACATTTATGCAGTTGGCCTAGAAAACTGGACTGAAATTGCTAAATATTTTAGTTTCTTCTTGATATTTTTAGGTTTATACACTAATTGTATTCTAAATTTAAAGCTTCTAT
>DWNJ01002826.1:0-10155 GCA_018250275.1 Udranomia eurus
ACATCATGCCCGTCTTTCCGTCTGTTTCATAGCCGTTATACTTGAAGGTCGTTGGAACATTATATAAAAGGAAATACTAAAAACGATAGTCTTAAAGAGTAGTGATATCTTATTTAGTTAATCAACAAGCTGTAATGCATGCTTCAAATACATTAAGTATCTCCCACTCATTAGCATTCAATCTACGATTATTACGGCGCGTAAAAAATTAAACTCTCATCGGAAGAGCGTGACCGGTTAATCTATTTTATCATATTTCTCTAGCCTGTTACTTCTACATTGAATGTATACAAAGCAAGTTTATGTATAGTTCGAGTTTTGTGCCTAATACGAACGTTACTTACAGCTCAAACATCGTAGATGGCCAGTAAAACGGCCGTAAACTATTCAAGTATCTTCGCTAAAGCGTCTTCGAGTGCGTTATAGTTTTAAGCTAAATTTCCACAAGTGTTTGCAGTGGGTACTTTGTTACTTGGCTATAACACTTGTGCTACTATTTCAAGTGGCTAATCGTCAGAACCAATTACCGACAATCGCTTGTAGCGAATGTTCTATTTACTGCCTTCAGACAATGACTTAATATTTTGGACATATTTTCTACACAGTATTGGTACACCACAAATCATTATCGTCTGTAGATTTTTTTTAGATAAACGATGTACTTTTCCCTTAGTAACTGTAGAATAAACAGGTGCGAATAAATTAATTGTTACAATAAATATTTGAACCGAATCTTAACCAGCGACCTGCATTAAAAGAAAGAAAGAGAAGGAAGAAGCATTTGTTTTATTGAAATACATACATGCTACAACATGTTTTCACAAAATAATATCACGCATTAGGTATAGGTATTGTATTTAATGGTTTCATGTCTATAAATAGAAGAAACTTTGCACAACGCACAACTTTTCTATGTAAAGTATGATGATAGATGTCCTGACTTCTCCTCTTTTTGTATACCAAGATAACTGACTGGATCCAGCTTGATACTAGCATAGCTACAAGGTACCCTTGTCTTGTATCTGAATCATCTCCGATCTTTACAAGCATTTAACCGTTTCTTTTTGCCATCAAATTCTAGATAAGAAATGTTCCCGTGACTATTGGTTTAGTATACCAATTAACATCGCCTTACAAAATTAATAGCTCATTCACAGAATTAACAAGAACCATTATGACCAGCGAAAATTATCCACGAAGGAGAAAATTAGTAGGTGCACTAAGCGGATGATTTGAAGTCCTACAATTATCGAATTAGGATTTCCTGATTACGACTCCGCTTGTAACATGACTGCTCTCCTTTGTTACAGAGCTTGCCGCTTGAAATTGTAGCAATTCGAAGCAGGGTTGCCACTCTTTACAAAAATAATTGGGAGAATACGACGATCATGAGATCTAATCGGTTTTCGATACAATTTAGGTTTAGAGACAGCAGGAAAAAAAAATTATGGATTTGTATGATTTAAAGTTTTATGTGGCATCCACTTAAAAAAAACAACAAGGAAGTTATCTAAACTCATTAAATTAGGCATTAAAAGTATATCGTAATTCGGTGTGAATATTCGATGAAAAAACAAATATACTCGTTAACAATATGTTCAAAATTATTAAAACAAATATCAAATTATATCGAACATAACAAAGGGTCAGAGTTTTATATAATAAGCAATGTAAGTGTGGAATTTGTGGTTGACAAACGGGTGGAAAGTTCAAAACTATTTACATTTTGGACGCATTGAAACAGTTTCAAACAAACTACAATATGTTACCAACTGAAACAATACAAGAACCGCAAAGGAGTTTGGAAATGGTTCATGAAATTCCAATCACATCGCTTTGCTAAAATTTCAACTCCATCGTCCGCTAAAAACAATTCGTTGGCTACATAATGGAAAGTTTTACAGTGATAACAAAAGTATAACAATTAACCCCTAACTACAGCTATAAGCGATGTAAAGTAGACAACACAACAAAGACAAAACTGTATTTTGGTAGTAAAGAGCTATACAAGTGGACGCCACATTGAACAGTCACATTAACTTGCCAAAAAAAACCAATAACACAACTTTGTATTAAACAACGGTTATACAATTGCGATGGAGTTTACACAAACTAAATGTCATCTTTAATTCCGTGAAAAGGGTAAAAGATAGCGCCAAAGTGGAAGCGGTTCTGGTCGGATTGTCGGAGCTCATTCTTGCGCAAGCTTTTGTACGTAATGAGAGAAAATAGTATTGAAACAATAATGAGCGTTTTGTAAAAAATGGACCTTTCGCGGACTATGTTTTCTTTTTCGAGACTTTCGATTTATTGTATGGTACGGAAATTAAACTATACCGATTCCTATTGGTATTAGATTTTCGAGATACTCTTCCTTTGAATACGAATAGTATTAAATAGTATTTAATGAAGTTAAGTGATATGTTACGTACATAGTTTCAGTGCAAATGAGATACAGACTAATTGACTTAAATTGAATAATTTATTTTTTGTTTACACATAATTATCCATATTAGTATGAAAATATTAATATGTATTTATTATGTACGTATTTTTATGGGCTCCGATTAAATGATTTGTAATAAACAACAAACAAACAAAATAGTAAAGAAATCAACCATGATTATTGTAACATATTGAAGTATTAAAATAGATGAAATCGAACTTTTCAACATTGTTATTGATGTACGGCCTATTTAAAATGAATCCACTATAAAAGTAAATCAAGAAGTTTCACTTAAATGTATACAAAGGTCAAATTTAAACGCATAAACCACAACACGTGCTCGGTATCAGCGCTCGGCTCGTAAAATGCACTAAATTTTGCGTGTTCAACAAGCACTTTTGCAAATTGACCTTTAAATAGACACCCTACAAGAATTACTTTTGAAATTTTAAATGTATTTATGTAATTGTTTTCTTAATAAAATATGTACGAAGAATAAATATTTTTGCAACGAAAAGAAATATTCACGTAATGAAATAGATATAAAATATATTATTTGAAGGTGGTAGAACTTTTTACAGTTCGACTCCGGAGGCACTAGCGCCACACCTATTTCTGCCTTATAACAGCAGTGTTCTTGCTGCTGTGTTTTGGTTTGAAGGGAGACATACTTAATCTAGGCGTTTCAACTTAGTCCTCAGGGGTAGCAACGCATTTGTGGTCGACTCAAGAAAGATCTTTGATGCTATTTGGGTTGGTTACAGATGTCCATGGGCGGCAGTGACCACTTACCATCAGGTGGACTGCATGCTCGATTGCTGCCTCCCAGTTACAAAAAAAATATATTGTACCAAACAACCATTTGTAGTAGCGAATGTTGAAATTACAACATAATCATCTCAATAAGAAATTCTATCTAACATACTTACATTACAAATTAGCTGTCACATAGTAGTTTCAAAGTCACATTCATTACATCCCACAACAGAAGCGATGCGCCATTCATTCATCTTATTAATAACGTCAATGAGAGCAATAAGACTCACATTACTTGCATACATGTTACATCACCAGCGAGAAACAGGAAAAACTATTGACTATTTTATAATTTTATAAAAAAAATTGCCAAAAAATTTAAAGTTGTAAAGTAATTATTTTTTAACATTTATCTAGTGATACTGCTTAAAATATTGCGATCATATTGTACGTTTCGAATACTCTGAACATTGGAATGATTAAGTATTTTTTTTAAATAAATAATATAATCAGTGGTATATGGTCTAGGTTAGTTTTATCAGAACTTAAGGGAACCAAACAAATGGACCACGTATCTTAATCTTAAACATTTAAAGAATCAAAACGATATTTATTTCGAATAAATAAAACTTGAGGTATAAATGTCATTTAGGTTTTTATGAAGTAAGTCTTAAAGACACAACATAATTTAATCTTACTTGGAGTAAAGAGCATTTCGGATATAAACGTCATTCGTCGTGGTTTTCTTGTGAACGCTTCGCTAATCGCCGACAATACACACGTGCCCGCTTACAATAACCAAGTCCATTAAGCGTAGTAGCTATTTTAGTTATACCACTTCGGTAGCAAGACTAAACAAACCGACTTGAACATGTTTGAATAAACGATTAAAAACAGGAAGGCTGGATTTAGAAGAATCTGATTGGTCGGTGTTTGGAATTGGTTTTGCCGTGGAAAGAGTTAAATAAATCTGGCAGTCTGTCTGATGCAGGTAACTTTTAACTAGGATCCTATATCTAAAGATATGTTTTGGCAAGTGACCATAGGAATTTTGCAGAGATTGATCTGTTACGAAGGATCACTTGGAGTGCACGCAGTATATATGGAATTCACGACTAAAAAAATTCCAAGACTTAGCGCACACTTTACCAGATTTAACAATCGAGATGTCGTGGATTCGATGATATAAAAGCCGATAAGTAATTAAAAATAAACACGTAAACAGCCTTATCCAACGATTCTCTTCTACATTGCTAGAATATATTACGAGTGTATTCATTCTTTCTTTCCCAGAATCTCAGCCAGTCGAACATAACTTAGCACGAGAATGCAATCCAAAACCTTTTTGCCACGAAACACGGTCACGGCGCGGCGTAGGGAAGCGTGGGTCGCGAAGTGCATTACATGGTTGCGACATACGAGAAATCACTGCATTAATGTATCATATTGCATGTATCGGGGAGGTTGAGCGGGCTCCGTATATGGAAGCAGATTGACGTGCGGACGAACCGAGAGAAACTGTGGGCTGTTTGAAAAACCTCTGGCGTGGTGAACTCTGGCCCACAAAAGGCTAATGAGACTTTAATGAACAGTTTGCATGAACGCTAGTTATGTCACTGTGAAAAGGGAGTATTAGTGAGAAAAGGACCATTCATTAGAATTCTTATAAATTATACGATCTTCGAGAAAAGACTTGAAGAGTGAAAATAAATAAAAATCAATGGGTAAATTAGAAGTTTAATATCAACTCTCAGCGTGCGAAATGGATACAAATGGACATAAATAATGTGTAAATTCAGAAGTTAATAAAATATTAAAAGACCTAGTGTATTTGTAATTTTTGACGAAATTATTTAATATGTTTAGAAAATTCTGCTCAAACTACAACAATAATAAACACTATTTAATTTAACCTCATTTCAAAATAACAGATAACTAAATGCCGTCCGAAAGTCGTGAAAGTGGTCAGAACAAACAAAGCGAAGAACACGTAAAGTGAGCAGCATTAAGGAGAGTTCGGTGTCGACATTTCGAATAACTTAAATCCAGATAATTTGACTTGCGACCATTGCGTCCATCACGCGGCGATACTAAGGTCAAGTTACGCTTATGTAAGATATCGGATAGCGAATAAATCATTCGATGCGATGTGGTCGAAGGTACTTTATCGCTAAATGCATGTAAACATACTTGCCCTCGACATTTGAAATAATTTATATCGAAGTGATCCATACATTATTATGATACACAATGATGACAGCTGCGAGTAGATTCAAAGCGTATTTAGATTAAAGAACGTTTTCTTTTTGTTGTTGAAATGTTGAAAAGATTTGAATGTTCTGAAAAGTGACCACTTAGAATTCAAATCGCGTTTATAATGTAATACAAAAAAACAATCATGGAACCTTTTAGTTCGAATTTTGTCTTTCATATTATTTTGAGAGAACGTAAAATAAATATGGAAATAAATATATAAGAATAATATATAAAGCTTGTCTGCTGCAAAGTAGCCTACATAAAACATAAAATATACTTTGTTCCTTAATTCTCCATACATTCTGTTGCTATTTAGCTACAGAATGTATGGAGAGCCTACCACTAAAAGGCGCTTTTCAGGTGAGGCGAGCGTCGTTAACAATGCCTAACCACTAGAAGGTAGACAAAGTAGACAGATATCGTATACGCACAAGTATGATGTTTAAGAGTCGAGTTTAGCAGTACAGAGGATAATGCTGGTTGAGCTATGTAAGGTGTACATAAATGTAACGCTTTAATAGAATTTTATGATGGTCTTGAAAATTAAATGTAATCCACAAATAATGCTAAGTACCAGTTATAGCAACAGTTACACATATGTCCATCATCTCCGATAGATGAGACGTTGTAACATCATTTTCGTCTCGGCAACAATTTCCAAGAAATCAAACATTACCCCGTAAGAAAAAATCAATTAAATAACCCATACACATTACTCTTCTTTCGAGAATAAAATTGCCTTCCTTGATTAATGATTCCCAGTTGCTGAGTGTACCGATATACACAATAACATAGCCAGTCCCGTTGCAACACGGCGGTAATAAAATAAAGAATTTAAATGGCGAATGAAACTCGACCGCAATTATTGATACGACCCATAAATGTGATGAAAGAATTATTTAATCCACTCGGTGTACCGTATCCGAAAATACGAATAAAATGTTAATATCACGTCCTTAGTGATAAAATCGCTGCGCCGGTTGTGAATGAAATCGTACTGACGCGTCGCGTGACCGCCGACTCCGAGCTATTACGATCGTTTATGCTGAGCTCTGACTTTTCCGTGAGCACTATTATAGTCCTATTAGTAGGGCAATAAAGTCTACAATAGGCGTAGGTTACACGTTTGCGTGCAATCTGCACGTTAGTCTGCCATGCGATCCTATGATATATGTGAGAATTTTCGTACTACACCACTTCATCGCATACTTATTCCCGAGTAAAATTTACTTTTACAGCAACGAATCTTTACATTCTTCTTGGAGAAAAAGGAAAGTTCAAGTTACAGTGAGAACATCGAGATTTTGTTGTCAAAAATTTGAGCGTTCGATTAAATTCAGTAACAATTCAATTTTAAGAAACAAAGAAAGAAATGTGACGAAAAAAAGCAACAAAATCAAAACACAATATTCTGCTAACGAGACACAAACACAATTGGCAGTCATCCATCAGCGAACAGAGAAATCAGTTCGAGCGATAGCGCTAAATTACCTGCACTCCCGGGTAGGAAGGCTCGAACAATACCTGACCCCTCTGGAGAAAGTGACCATCTGATTGATTAATAATTCTCTCCCAACCCCGAGGCACGTAATAAAAGACGAGTGGTAATAACAGATCGTATCGAGACTCGTAATTGTGAAGTTGATAATTTGCAAAATCAACTGTCGAGAGAATTGTCGGTTGCGCGGCGTCATTGATTTTACGGTGCATCGTCGTCGAATAGTAAATTCGCGTACGTCGTGATGACTAATACCCTGACACCTTAACAAGGGGGTATTAAAATGAAATTTCATGTAAACAAGACAGAGAGAGTGATGAAAGGGAAACGATTTGTGTAGCACGACGTCGACGGCAGCACGTCATGGCGCGAAGGATGGGGACTCGGGGTCATTCATCAGCGGTGAAAGCGGGTCTGCTGATACTCCTAAATTACCTCAGGCCGTAGGGTGAGATCGTTACGAGACCGATGCAGTCACTACAAAAGACGTCTGCGAAATTGCAAATCATCCGTCAATGGATAGTTGCAAATGGCCTCACCTGGCGGAAATGACATTGACACAGATGTTAATACGATTTCGTGACGCGTTCGGATAAGATCTGAGCAAACTAAATACAAATGGACTATTATAGAATTGTTTATTCGCAGCAACGGACGCTATTGCGTAAATATTAACAACGACTTATTCGTACTTTTAAGTAATCTTAAGAACCACAAAGTGCTTATACCAACAAAAAAGGCCACTCGATACGAATGGCACTACAACAGCAAAGACAAATATACGCAATTTCGATTCGAAAAAAACATTTGTATGTGGCACTGGCGAAATTTTGCCAATCTCACTCACCTCGTTTGCATTTCGAGTGCGGAGCTAAAAGGATCCTTTATTTTATCTTCGACGGACAGTTGTTTAAATGAATGCCAGTTTTTTGTTGTGCATTCCTCTCAATTTTAACGAGATTTTCCTCTGACAAAGCACGATAGCTTTGACAGTTATTTAAACTTCTCTCGAATTCCTTAGTTGGAGATTTTTCGTTCTGTTTTTTTTGCATGTTTTACGTGAGGTCGCGTCAGACAAGATCTCTCTTAGCTCTGACGGAGTTTCGGAGTTGAAAAACCGCATATTAACAGATACGGATGCATCTTTCCATCTGTGTAGTTGTCTACGTGCGCCTTGTTAGCGCTTGAAACATTATAAAGGATGAAATGGTAATAAGAATGTTATATTCAACAATGGTGGTCTTAGCGCTAAATAAATACATTTAGGGTAATATGAACTGTTTATCCAAGTAAAGTAGGACATTTTTGCCGAGAACGACTCATTCGTTAAGGATGACACGCAGATTTGAAACATCCAAGCCATCGTGACGCGCCTGTAATTATTGTATCGATAATCAGATATGAAAGAACTTGCGTTAAACGTGCGTGTGTTAAGCAAATCCCACGACGAATGGAATTAGAAAGCCGAGCTTGTATCCGTTAAAACGCGTTCGGGCCAAGTTCAATAAGACATTGTTTAAATATATTGAACTCGCATTAGACTCGTTAGTAGTAATTGCATATCATGCAAAAACGGTCCGGGCGTGCAAAAAACTTTCGCCTCGCCGACTGGCTTGTACAACATAGTGATTAATATTATTTTTATTTGGTTTGATTGTATGTGTCTGTGGCGATTGTATCCACTCGCTTAGTTATCGAGCGGCCGTTGACATCAAACAAAAAGCCTGATTGGTGCGGGAGGCTAACTGTACTCATAGTACTAGACGATTGATAGATTGGCCTGTCAGCCGACGGAGCCTTCCTTCTTTGTGCGCTTCCAATTTGAAAAACTTAATATTTATTGCGGCTAGTAAATTAATAATCACATGTTTGGATAAGCTAACGATCGATTCTCAATAAGGTATTATCGCGGCCGGCAATTATGAGTTTTTCTCTATTAAATAAATTATATGCCCATCGCAGTCTTACTTATACCTCATTATAGGAATTACTGAATGACTTCCTACATCTACTAAATAGCTTTCAGTTAGATTAAATTCCGCCTACTTAATTAAATCATCTGCGTAGGAGGTTGAGCGATGGGTGTTTTTTGTTATACCTACTTACAACGTTACCGTAATTAACTAAATATTATCAGTATCAGATATAAATTACCTAGCTGTTTCGTTCACGCCAATTTGTATCGATAAAACAATTACAGGAACAACTCTCAAATAAATTATATCTAGTATACATCCGAAGTGAAAGTATCAATCACATAAAAGGGGAACATTGTTCATTCAACAAATTCCCGAACCCAATTAATGGTGAAACATAAAACGAACAATTCTCGAAATCGTTAACTGTGATCGGTAATGTATTCATTCATGGGGTGGATGATGAATCGCGCGATGCTATCGCCACAACCATGGTCCACACTGGCGATAGAACGATGGTAATCGCCGGTTAGCGGGTGACGCTATCTCTTCATATAAATTAACGATTCGAGGATTGTCGTGTCGCGTATAAATCGTTGAAACACACACGGCTATTACACCGCCGGTGACACGCTTTGATGAACCTATGAAGTTATTAAACGGCTATTCATTGAGTTGTTGTTTTTACCCTTTAAAAAATAAAGGAACCCAACGAATTATGTAAATTATTTTCAAATTGTTCTACGAGCACAATACGTCTTATTGTTTTGAAGCACTTCCGTCTTTAATTGAATCATTCCATAAGCATAAAGGCTTTGGTGCGATTTCTCATGCAAATTTACCGGTTCAAATAAAACGTCGCTTTAAAACACATCTACACCACAATTAATAAGTTAATGCCATATCTCAACTGTACAGAGAACAGCACGCTCTGTGTACATATACGGGTGTACTAAATAGCCGGGCATTTGTTACTCCTCATCGCATTTATAAACGCAGCATTTAACCGCGAAATATGCTTAAAATGAAATTTTATCTCGCGTTCGTAAAATGAATTGCGCTTTTCGGCCTCCGGTAACGCTGTTTTAGCGTTTAAGTCATTCGAATTGACCCACAGCTTGATTTACAACCGTATCATTGACAAATCGTTCAGGATTTACATATAATTTATAGGCTCTCATGTTCTTAAAGTTTATTTGTTCACGCTACTCGGTTTCTGAAGTACAAACAAGATTCTGTGAAATAAAATGGGCGCGAACAATACAATCTGTAAAAACTAATTC
>DWNJ01002827.1:0-10154 GCA_018250275.1 Udranomia eurus
TTAGCATTAAGTCCGCCTTTGTTCCAATACTGTATGTATGGTGCATAAAGTGTAAATAAATAAATAAATAAATAAATGTTGTGTCACCTTAACCGCAAGGCTGTAGGCGGTGGCCCGCATCGCCCATGCCTTCTGCCGCCGGCTGAATGGTTGTATTCAGAATGGGAGGGTAAACGTCTCTAAGTGCGGGCATTAGTCTAATGAGCACTAACTGTTCCAGACCGTCCGCGCAGCAGACCCCCACATCGGGCTGCTGCATCGTGGCACCGAGAAGCTCATCGAGTACAAGACGTACACGCAGGCGCTCCCGTACTTCGACCGGCTGGACTACGTGTCCATGATGTGCAACGAGCAGTGCTACAGCCTCGCCGTGGAGAAGTTGCTCAACATCGATATACCGCTTCGGGCCAAGTATATCAGAGGTGAGTAGACTGGAGAGATGGGCAATGTGTATCGAGGATGGGTAGACTGGGGCGGATGACCCAAGTGTATTAGAGATGAGACGACTGGCGGTAAGGATGATCTAAGTGCATCAGGGGTGGGTGGACGGGAGAAGATGAGCTAAGTGTAGGTTAGACTATAGGAGTGAGTAGTCTCTTATTTAACTTCAAGACCAGACAAGAGAACGTTTTAATTAGCTACGACCCACGAAAACGATGACAAATAAAATGAAGTAGAGTTCCGTTTCGTGTTTCTGCTCCCGCTTACAGAAAAAATTGTCGAGTCTACACTTGTTTTTAGCCGTGCTACATCTTACTTTGTCTTGGTTGCACTTGACTTTATCTGGCCTACACCTGACTTTATCCAGCTTAAACTTGACTTTATCCGGCCTACACTTGACTTTATCCAGCCTACACCTCAGTTTAACTGGTCTAAGCGTGACTTTATCCAGTCTACACATAACTTAATACTACTTTATCTGAGCTATACCTATACCTCCTTGTGTGGTCTATTCAGTTATATCTCTCCTCTAGTCCTGTTCGCGGAAATCACGCGCATCCTGAACCACATCATGGCGGTGGGCACGCACGCGCTGGACGTGGGCGCGCTGACCCCCTTCTTCTGGCTGTTCGAGGAGCGCGAGAAGATGATGGAGTTCTACGAGAGAGTCAGCGGCGCTCGAATGCACGCGGCGTACATCCGCCCCGGTGGCGTGTCGCTTGTGAGTCTGCGTTTCTATTAGCAATTTCTGTTAACCCGTCCAAGCTTGTGTTAGGCGTTAACGACAAGGGGAGGAGGATTATACTATCACTTGAACGTTAAGTTCGATACCCTAACCATTGAAGTATCTTTTAAAATGATGAACAACAATGCTGAACCATGAGTAAAATCGGGGAGAGTAATCTCATCCATTAGGGGGGGGTGATAAAGGAAGATATATATGTAAGTGGAGTATGTTAAGAATCATTCCATACATCAGGCAGTCGGTTTGGTCAGTCAGGTAGTCAGTCACTCTTTCATATATACAATAAATATCCTTTATCCGCGCCCAGGACATGCCCCTGGGGCTCATGGACGACATCTACGAGTTCGCGGCCAAGTTCGCCGAGCGGCTGGACGAGGTGGAGGACGTGCTCACAACCAACAGGATCTGGGTGCAGCGCACCAAGGACATCGGCATCGTGTCCGCGCAAGACGCGCTCAACTACGGCTTCAGGTGACGCTGGGGATGAGGCGATGGGGGCCATATAGGACATGGGCAATATGATTAATAGCAAGCTTATAGCAGTGTGTGTTCGAACAGGACATGCTCAACTCCGAGTTTAGATGACACTGGAGGGGTGGGGGAAGTGAGGCACGAGAGTGGAGGGGAGACGACATGGTTAAAAGCAAAGACATAGACCGACAATACGCTTGCTCGCTACGATTTCACCTAAAACCACGCATCGGACCAACGCCCGCTGCTCGCGAAGCGTAATCGCGGTTATGTAAGCGAGACAAAATGTCTCTTTCATTTTTATTCACGTTTCGCGACCTTGGTTGAAGCGGAATTCTAACGAAAGTTTTGTATTGATGGTCTATTTCTTATGTATGATGTCTAGTTAAAAGGATCAATTTTCACCAAAGTTTTGATCAGGTCCGCGTGGGACGTTCTAAACTATGACAGGCAGGAAATAAAGTATCGCTATTCTCGTTTAACGCAGCTACAGGGATATATCCATGTCTTGGGAGAGATATCTCAACAGCTGGACATAGGTCTGTCCCGCTATAACCTGATATGAGCTGATGATACTGAATGATTTCATGCAAGCACACAACATGAGAGTAATTGTGAGTATGAATGGCGGGCGCATTAATCATTTCACAGAGTGCAATAGTATACGAAATAAGGATGAGAACCTCTGTTCCGTGTCCCCAGCGGCGTGATGCTGCGCGGCTCCGGCATCAAGTGGGACCTGCGCAAGTCGCAGCCGTACGACGCGTACCACCTGCTCGACTTCGACGTGCCCATCGGCACCAACGGCGATTGCTATGACCGGTATGTCGTATAACAAAATAACTCGCCTTTTTCACAAAAAAAAAATTATACCGACGATAAGGCTACATAGAGCTCAGTGTTAAAATCAGTGGATGAACAATTGATGCCCTATATTTTCACCCTTCGGGTTGTATTTTTTTCCAAGTTTATTAATATGAAAGCAATTACAAGATATGAGATTTGTATACATAAATCAATGAAGGAAGTAAGTAAATACGCAATCATACCCTATATTTCTACCCTTACGGTAAGATTTTAGTTAAAAACACGTTTGTTTGAACAATCCACTATAGAATAATTGTTAAAATAGAACTACCCGTTTTTACGGGTAGTACAATATAACATAATATAATAATAGCCACTCTCGCAACTCTTCAGATACCTGTGCCGTGTTGAGGAGATGCGTCAGTCGCTGCGCATCATCGACCAGTGCCTCAACCAGATGCCGGCCGGGGAGATCAAGACGGACGACGCCAAGCTGACGCCGCCCTCGCGCGAGGAGATGAAGGTGGGTGTTGGGTAACTGGTGGATTGTGTTATGTAACCGGTGCTTCGTGTTATGTAATGGGCACGAGGAGATGAAGGTGGGCATTGTGTAAGGAATGTGTAAAATAACTGGTGCTTTGGTGAGGGTAATTTGTTTTGGTATGCAAGGTAATATTTAAATAAGTGGTATGTAAACGTATGACAATCTGCGAATTATTAAGTAGGTAGGTAATCTGTGAATTAATAAGTTGGTAATAAAATAAGATTATAGATGAGTATATTAAAATAAATATATGTATGTTTTAGAATAATCTCATCAAAATACTAATTACATTGCATTGTTTAAAACTTTAAAAAAAAATTAATTTAAATGTAATGTAACATATTAAATTTCTTAGCGTACTCATTGGTAATCATTTTTAACAATGGTTCCTTATTATAATATTATCTTATTTTTCTTCCAGACGTCGATGGAGGCGCTCATCCATCACTTCAAGCTGTTCACGCAGGGCTACCAGGTGCCCCCCGGCTCCACCTACACCGCGGTAGAGGCGCCCAAGGGCGAATTCGGCATCTACCTGGTCTCCGACGGTGGTTCCAAGCCCTACAGGTGAGTGACAAGCATGTAGGGAGAAAGGGGTGCTTTGCTCACGAAAATTAAGGTGAAGGAAAGGGGAGGATGTTGCTTTGCTAAAGAGAATGGGAGTGCTTCGCTAAAGAAATTAGCTAAAAAATTGGGGGAAGGGTGGGCGTGGTGTTGCTTTTTTTTCCTAATTATTGTGGTGTACATGTTTTAGGATCTTACTTTTTTCTTTGTTTTGTACTGGTGTGCAAAAAAAATTACCACCCCGTTGAAGGGAGTTGAGGAGGAGCGGAGGGGGAATGCTTTGCTTAATTAAATACTAAAGATTAGGATGGGTAGAATCTTATTTTGTCCTTCGGGAAATTTTGTGCTATATGTGGGGGCTCGGCTATGCTTAAATTGTTTGTTTTGTCCCTATATAGAATTATTTATACCTATATATATATAATTTACATATACATAAAGTGTATGTATGTATTTTTGTCAGTTTGTTGTACACCATAGTAGAGTAGTATTATTTTATATATTAGTAATTCGATACACTACAACTATCACATGGGCTGCACTGAACAGGATCTACACGGTCTTTCGCTATTTTCTTGATACGAAAAAAAAAGATTTTATTTTATTAATATTTGAGATAATCTGAGGGTGGTGTAAGGGTGTAATAATGAATATAATAGTATATTCGCATATTGCTGTGTGTTGTGGCTTTGCAAATATTAATAGCGCATGTACTAGTTCCGTACCAGGTGTAAATACGTTTACAAGTCACAATAAATTGCAATAGACAAACAAAACAAAATCTGCTGAGTTTCTTGTCGGGTCTTCTCACTTAAGGCCGTATTCTGATCTACACCGGATCGGTTAAAAGGTAATGTGTTAACAATTTGTAAATGCCCCGTTAAGTCTATACAAATTAAATGATTTTAAATTTTATTCGACAAAGCAAAATTTTCAGCCAGCTATTTATAGCTTCTAATAAGTTAATGTCCATAATTCACGCTGTTTCTAATTATGTATTTAATGGTTATATTCTTCTTATTATTAAGTCTTACTTTTTGAACAAATCAATTCATTTATTGGGTCTAATTTACATATACTGCAAATAAATACTCTATGAAATAATATCAGAAGTATGGTGCCCTGGAAGTAAGTAAGCATGTCGACTTGCTTACCTATTCACAACATAAAATAGGTAATCTAGGTGCCATATCTGCACCCATGCTTCCTACATTATCATAAATTCGAAAGTTATATCGTTATCTTTTCACTCTTAAATCGTTGATGAATCCAATGAATCACTTATATTTTTCTGTTTTACTATGAATTTTATTTATCCGCATGTCTTTACAATCAAAATCTGATTCGCGACCTTTCTTTTTTAACTGTCAACACATTGTTTTACTTTTCATATCAAATTAGTTTATAAATCTTAGGATGCATAAAATATATCTTTAAACGTAATTATATAACTCAAATATGTGTGTTGTATTTAATGTAGTAATTGTCTATACGCTTGTAGGCTTGTTCTACTCAATTTTGATAAAATTTGATATGAAGATAGTTTGGAAACTATGGTAGTACATAAGGTATTTTTTTAACACAAAAAACATAGCTCAAGGAGGTCGAAAAGAGGGTAATGTTTTTTCATGCCCAATCAGGGAATCGCCCAAGATTTTGTCCTCTCCTTATTATCTGATGTAGATTTATGACAACATGTCAACTTATTCACGCCTTGTACGGAATTTAATTATTAATAATTGTGTGTAATCTCGCTTTTGAAATGTCTTGTGTCGCTGGGCGAAATGTTTGTAAGTTTTTGCGCTTTTCCGTCACGGAATTTGGATAGTTAACCTGGATTCAGGATACAATGACTCGTCCAATATACAATATTTTTTTTGCATTCGTTTGGAAATACTTTTGGTCGTCGTGAGTGCATTTTTATTCAAGAATGCTGATTAATTTTCGTTTCTCATAAGTTCTGTATTTTGTACACTTTTATAAAAAAGGGCTAATAATTACAATTTTAAGCACGCCTTAAACTGAAAAAGTAGCAAAGGGAAATAGATAAAAAAACATTAATTAGAGAACCTCCTCCTTATTTTTCAATCGATTGAAAGTGAAAATAAACCCTGTTCTGGGGAAAAACTGCTGATATATTTGTTTTTTTGTTCGAGACTTAAGTTTGTGGTTGTGGGCCGTTTATGGCTGGAGTTTACACCGCGTAAGTAAATAAATATACAAAATGAAGCTGTTTTCCCCTGTACATAATATGCCTTGTGTTGTCAGAAACTATCAATCAGTTTGTATAAAACACAGATTTGTATACTATATTGTGTATGCTGCTGTGCTCCGGTTTGGAGGGTGTGGCAAGGGAGAGATATAACGAGGCGTGTCATTAGTCCTCAGAAGTAGCAAAAAGCATCTGTTTTCGACCTGAGACGTAACCTCTACTCCGACTGGGGTTGATTACATATGTCGACACACGGCAGTGATCTTACTCAGTTGTGCATCTAAATAATACGTTAGAAGTAATAATAGTCCATTGTAGGGCTCATAAATAATCTCTGTGCTAAGAAGTGCTTTCCATCGATGCATCTTCATCAATTTTAGTTCGTTTATTGACTTTTATAGTCGATAAATGAAGAATTTCGTTTTATCCATAATCTTATTTTGTTTTATTAAACGTGTGCTTGCATGGTTTTGCTATTAACCGCTAACATATACGAAACATACCTACATGTTGCCCTTGACAAGTTACATATATCGACGATAACGAATAACGATAATAATAATTTTACATGTATATCGTAGGTTTTTATGAATTAAGTATTCGGTTTTAATTGAATAATATTATATGGACATTTGATTACACACGCACACTTACACATACATATATGTATATATATTACATACGAAAAATACCCGTGGTTTAATGGTTCTCCCTCCCGCGCTTTCTTCATTGACTATTTAATTGCATAAGTAATAGTATCAGGCGTTACTTCGAGACTTACACGGACTTTTCAACGGTCGTAGAGTCAACTTAAACCTGATGATGCTCCGTTTTGGAGCGAAACACGTGTTGGTGGGGGTGTGTATGTTCGTTTATATTATATTATATCATATATTATATATTATCCCTGTGAGGGAGGGCGGTAGATATTGCAAAAATTTTAAATATATACCATCATACACAATAATAGCGGATTGTTGCGAAGTAGTAATAACCTAATTTAATACTTAATTGCAACCATATAAGGTTGGTTAGACAGTTCTCTTTATTATAACTTTTCCGCGCAAATTCTTTAGACTACTTACTATATTTCGCAATGTGGCCAACCTCAACTGCTGTCTCTTGACGTTCCTAATTCAATTAAAACCGAATACACATTAAAAGCTACCATATAAGCAACAACAATATTTATTATCTCTTATCTCTCATTACCGATCCATACCGTAGTACCGCTAACACGCCCGCCCCCAACAGATGCAAGATAAAGGCGCCGGGCTTCGCCCACCTCGCCGCACTGGAGAAGGTGGGGCGGAACTCCATGCTCGCGGACATCGTGGCCATCATCGGGACCCTGGACGTCGTGTTCGGCGAGATCGATCGATAGATTGCTTCTCCGTCAATAGATCGCTGTCCGATCGATAGCTGTCTATTCGATCGGCAGATTTCTTTTCGATTAACTGGCGTCTATTTCATCGGCTGATGTTTTTTGTTAGATGGATGGCTGTTGGTTAGATAGATTTTTTGATCGATAGATTGTTGTCGGATCGATAGACGATTTTCGGTCGCTAGATGTCTTTTCGATCGGTAGATTTATTTGTTTCGCAATCTGATTGTGGGATAAGAACGGTTGAAAATGAAGCTTTTGTTTTTCGTGTCTGTCATGCGGTCTAATTAATTGAACACCTTATAACTTATTCTATATAGGCTTACATATAATTAGATGCTGTCTAGAAGCAAGCACACTTATAATATAGATTTAAAAGCTTAGGTTTCAATTAAATGAACATATTAAGTTGGGGTATTTCTATCCTACAATCAGATCGCTTTATAAACAAAATCATAGAAAATCAAATGTATCTAATTGTAAATGTTTAACGTATAAGTGATAAATAATAAATTATTTGTTAGTAAAAAATCGTGTCACTTCAATGTTTACAAAATGTTGTTCCATTTATTATTTAAGCGGCAATAGCTCAATGGGTAGTGTCGGAATTACGATCGAGAGGTCGTGGATTTGATCCCCACTGCATTGCACTATTGACGTGAACCCAACAACAAAATGACTGGTATTGACTTGCAAGTAATTTTAATTTCAATTTTACCAATTTATTTATATTTGTGTAGAAATGTAGATACCTTTTAATTATACTGCTTGAAATCTGTTTTTTTTTAGATATAAGTAGTCTATGCGAATTCGCTTGTTTTATATTGCTACAGTATTTATAGGTAAGTTGTTTTCTTCTATCATCCTTTTCAACGATATTCCTAAAATCCTAGAGGAAATATCTAGACTCTTACATGATATATTGTTTAACTCGTGGAGTTGGATTTTATCTTTCCGTATTTCCTGCATTCTTTCTGGAAATTCATATATGACGTTGAACCTACTCGATTTTGGAGTTTTCGTTTGTATAAAATATTTTCCTGGAGTAATCCATCAATATAATATTGCTTTAATGCATCAAAGAAAGAAAAAATTGTTCTCATTTCGAGTTTCAAGTGTACACTCGTATCCAGTATATTAAATTTAGAACTGCAAACTTTTTAGCACAAAATTCATTTGTTTATCTTTAGATTTAGACTCTTTTTATAAAACGAAATCTACTTAACATTAAAGGTGCATTATTACTTTATCAGTTATTCTTTCTTTTGTGTAAAAAATTATAAATTGGCATTATTTGAAAATCCAGTACACTTTGGATAGTAACAGTTTATTCCAGTCGAAAACCAGCGCTGTAAAGTTAACCCTGGACTTTAATTGAACAAAATCTGGACAAAATCGGCACGAATTGGCTTTTGCTGCGGGGTGAGTAACAAAATTGTTATTAATGGTGAAGAACATTGAGATATTGGCAATATAAGTTAACGTCATGTTGTGTGATAATCTTGTCTCGTTATTGGCAAGTCTGCAGTTTGACTATGTACTATAGACATTTATAATTTAATTTGACTAGAAAGTATTACCGCTCTTATGTCCCATTTTCATGATGCGTACAATAATATAGATGGAATAAATTACTTTATTGACTGACGTAGGTAAATGTAACATGAAAAAGAATCCATATCAAAATTTGTTTGATGAAAAAATAATAAAGAAAATATTTAATACCAAAATTGCAGTAAATATTGCAATGAGTTGCCAATATTGGGATAAGATGTCACCACTTTTTCATATTCGGCACAATCTTTCACATTTATTACGTTACTATGTATGTTATATATTTATTTATTTATCTATGTTTTATTTCGCTTATTACATTTATTTACTAATACTTTGCAATTTTGGTTATTTTTTTGATAATGTGCTGGCGTAACTGCGATTTATATATTATTTTATTCACATTACGACGAGTCGTCGTCGACGATGTTTTATCGTATATCTCGGGTTCGAATCCCGTCTGAGCAGATAGCTAAAGGACTTTAATCCTTATATCTGGTCTGAATTGTTACTTTGATTTATCATAAAATCACAACATTCTAATCCAATGCGAGATATAGAATATAAAGCGATTAATAATTATTTATAATTTGTTTATGTATGTATTGTATTTTATCGCTTATATCACTGACATACATGTTCATGTGACAAAATGTGTTTAAAAAATTAAAGATACAAGTCTTGTTGCCGCTCTATTGAATTACATTTGAAAGATCATCATCATTAAAATTAAAAATATGTGGAATATATATATATTTTAATACAAGAGTTACTAACAAATTGTCGCTTATTTTATTATAAACTAGCTTTTTTCGTTTATATATATACATTTCTTTTATTATCTGTTTATTTCTTTAAAAATATGTGTTTGTCCATATTCCGAAGTAGTGCAGAACATCTCTACAAGTTAACATTTTATATAAAATATAATGTATTTATTTTGTCACACGAACATGCGAAATTCATTTTGGACACGCGGACATTATAATAAAGAAATCGGCGCTCCAAAGTACACATTAAAATACATAGCGCCAAACATCGTGTCGTCCGCTCACCCTTGTACATCAAGTGAACAAGGTGTGTATAGATATTGTCAGATAGTTTAATAACACTTATGGCAACAGATGCAAGATCAAGCCGCCCGGCTTTGCCCACCTCGCGGCGCTGGAGAAGGTCGGCAAAAACCTCATGCTGGCGGACATCGTGGCCATCATCGGCACACTCGACATCGTGTTCGGGGAAATTGACCGATAGACCTGTGCCATAATAGTTATACAAGTTATTAACTTGTTATTAGTTGAAACCATCGTGTATTATTTATAATTAATGTATTATTTATTATAAATGCTATTAAATCATGTTAAAGCCTCGTGTTTTGTTTTATAATAGATTACCATAACTGGTTGTATATTTAATTAAATAGACTAAAGGC
>DWNJ01002828.1:0-10153 GCA_018250275.1 Udranomia eurus
CTTAGTTACAAAACAATTATGCACAATTAAAATAACACAAAAACAAGCAGACAAAGAAATAATTGGCCTTTACAAAAATTGAGTTATTATATAATTAAGTTATTATATAGTTACACGTACCTTTTGCTGTTACGGGGTTTTTACAAACTGCTGCTGACGATATGTATTTCCACTAGACCGCAAGTTATCGATGAACGACTATCGAAGTTAAACGACTTATCACACGAATCGATGGCAATGATAATTTACTTAAAATGCGTATAAGAATATTTCTCCCGAGGTCTGATTTCAATTGGATTCAGTAACAACAGCATCGACCCTTTTTGAAAGCCTCCGAAAGATTTAATGACAAAAACCCATCGGCCTTCCGGGTCGTTAAAGGTAAGCCATGAGGATTTATGTTTTAAGAGGCGGCGTCTGATTTCCACTTTTATTATTCAGTATTGTTTACTGAGGAAATACTGTTAAGTGTCGAATCATTTTACTTCTGTAAATATAACCGCTGGTTTGCAGATTTCTTTTTTTGAAACATTTCGAATTTAAACGTTTTTATTCAGAAAACTACACACAACTATAATAATGTGAGTTTATATAAAATTCAATTTGTTTTACTATAAGTTAAAAATCAAATATTTATTATAGTTTTAAATAAATTTGTTCAAAATTGATCTACTCTACTACCATAAAAAATATACGCGTCGATCGAGAACCTATTTTCGTTGGTTAATAAAGGTGCAAGTTTCGGCTATAAAGTCGTATGTGGGTCATTAAAAATAAATATGAACATCCACAATATTCTGTACAACCATATTTAAATCTTATATTCTACAATAATTGTGAGTCTGGAACTCTACTAAATCTATTAACAATATTTATATTAGCCACTGAAGGTACTCGGAATAATTTTAACGAGTCAAATTCCGTTTATATTCTTCGTTAACCCGAAATACCTGTAGCAAATGTCGGGAACATTTCTCTAGGGATTCCATCCAAATTGAATATCTATAAAATTCTACGATTAAATTTGAATACATACTGGTTGTTAGCCCTAAAACTGAAGTGTATAATTTTGAAACCACATATACAAAACTAATATATACACATAACACTTGTAGAGATAATATGAATTAAAATGGTTTCGCTCTAAAGCGACAAATTAATTACAAAATATAATTTACTCATACAAAGATAAACAATTCGGATTAACATAGGATACCTCTTACATTGACTAAACATAAAAGAAAAATCACCTACACACCACTTACAGATTCAAACATTTTACCAAATCATACATTTCTTCAGTCCTACAAAACTGTGATATTAATAATCGAATTCTAACAAAGTTGTATCGTGAACTTAAAATACATTTTAATTCATCATCGTCTCCTATTATAACAATTTGGGGACCAAAATAACGAAACAGAATAAAGGAATGAAAGGTAAAATATGCGAAAACGTATTTCTTTAAGCCTATGAGGTTGGTCGTTCCTGAACCAAGATTGCGTGGGAACATAAAAAGGTCTACCTTCATGCAATCGTCATCGTCTTCTCGATTAGAAATAATGCTGAACCAAAATAATAATGGTTTACTCCTTTACCGTAATATTACTCCTTTATCGTAAGGATCTTCCAGTCTAAAAATGCACGCCCCCTCCACTAAACAAAATTATTTTAATGTGTAAAAGCGTATATTTAATACAAATCTTTACTAGTATGTGTAAGCTATTTTTCTTTAAAATCGTAATATAAATTTCTGAACATGACAGATCGCCCTATTAGTTGACCAATGAGAATACGGACGAGTCTGAGTTTAAAGAGAAATAGCGTACAAATACTAGGAAAGAGTTGTTATAAATATACGCTTTCGCACATTAAAATTGTTAAAAAAAAATTATTTAGTGCAGGGGCGTGCATTACTCAACTGGAATATCTGTACGTGTTCATTAATTTCCAAGCAGTTTGTGGTAAAACGCGAAGTGAACAGAAATGTATATTTGTTAGTTTAATGCCAATCTTAAACTCCATTTTCGGTGAAAGGACTGATCGTTTAGTTTGATTCCCAGCCATTACTCTGTCGCGAGAAACTCTTCAGCGGAAACTTGCCTGTCTTATTCGTGCCATTAGAACAGTTTGTAGAGAAAAATATAAAGTAATTCTAGTCATTATTCTGCTGTGAATTTATAACACTTATTAAGGGAAGCTTAACTGTCAAAGGCTATTATTTATGAAAGCTGTTGAAGCGGAGAAAATATATCCTTTGTACAAGGATCTCTACGATCATTTAATTAAAGTGGAAATAGAAGCAATGTTTATATAATAAATACATTTACTGTAGGTATCGTGGATGCATTGGATAACACATAAAGAATAAGATCACAGACCACCAAATCGAGAACAGATTTAACTCTTCATTAACATTTCTGGCTCACCGGGAATTGAACCCGGGGCCTTTGGAAGCAGTCCAACATGGTGACCGCATACATGTCTGGCATGGTGACCATTGCGTATAATTTTTTATGACTGGGAGGTAGCAAACCTGATGGTAAGTGGTTACTGCCGCCCATGGACATCTGGGATCGAAGTTCTTTCTTAGATCGACCACAGATGCGTTGCTGCCCCTGAGGACTAAGTTGCAACGCCTCGGTTAAGTGTGTCTCCCTTCAAACCAGATCACAGCAGCAAGAATACTGCTGTTATAAGGCAGAAATAGGTGTGACGGTGGTGCCTCCGGAGTCCAACCGTAAATGGTTCTACCACCTTCAAAATTCGTGTCCAGCATAGCGGCCATTGCGCTGTACGTCATAAGCGTGATATCGTTATAAAGCCCACATTCTCTATCCAAGTTCGCATTCCGATCACAAGGTCACGAAGCTTCCGGACCCTTCTTAAAGCGACCAGCAATCCAATCAAGTTTTCCCAAACCTCCATCGATGGTTCTTGGACGGAAGTTTTCCTGTTCGTGACTAGGATAAGTGAATACGCGTTTTGAGCGTCAAAATAAAATGTATATGTCTATCCTATCCTATAATTGCCAAAGTTTGTGAGAATGTTTGTTGGACTTCTTACTCTTGAAGTTGTTACTTTTTTTTACTTCACGCAAAAACTACTAAACGGATTTAGATGATTTTTTCCATGTTTTATAGCTTATATCAGAATAGCACGTAGGTTATAATTCATAAAGGTAATGTGTAAATTGGCCATAATATAACGATAAGTGTATGTGAACATTGTTTGTGTAGGATTTTGTTCTACATATAATGCGAGCAAAGCCGCGGGCAAAAGCTATTCTACACGCAAAGGAACGACTGAATTGCAGATCAACGCGTAGCTCGAACTTCCGGGTCAATTTACATACGAGTTCCTTTAAGTAGATGACCAATAAGAAAGATTTTTTCAGAAATTTAACCCCGAAGGTGGTGAAAATGAATGGAACTTAACCCCTATAGAGTTGTGCCAATTTTGAAAGTTAATCTAAAAAAATATATGTAGTCAGGCATGGGTGATTGCTATATACGTACTACATATAACAGAGATCTTATTTTTACAACTTTTAAGTTTATTATTATTATTTAAGTAGCTTTCTTTCCGTGATTTCGAATTAGCCCGACTAGTACTAATTTCATGCGACCAGCAGAAACTTAAGATAAAAACCTCGAATAGATCCGAAACTAGTTGGCAAAATCCGAAATACATAATATTAAGTTAAACCATTTAAATAATTAAAATGTAAGATGTCCTTCAGGAAAAAATTTTAGATAACATTTTGTTAAGAATTGTATCCACAATTTAATTCATTTCATCGGTCAAAATGTTGGAGCCTATCAATGTTCAATTTCCCTTATAAGATAATGTGAAGCCTTTTTATTCTGCTGCCTCAGACGTCACTTCGTTTTGATAAAGATCTTTGAATTGAAAGAAACAAATAATTCGTTTCGTCACTTGAAATACGAAGGAAGCGGCTTATTTCTTTTTTAATCACTTCTTTGAAATGTACAATATATTTTTCGCGTAAATTATGCTTACTTTTTATTGTTCACATACAAGTACTGTCCGCGACTTCGCTCGCTTGGACATACGGTTACAAATACTTGCCGGAGTAATTAAAATGTGCGTGTTGCCTTTTTCGAGATTAAATAGACCCTAATACTTGAAACTGTCTCTTAAGCCACTTTTTGTCTCTGCCTCACCACACCCTTTGGAGTAGAATACAGTAGCCAGAACACTGTTCAAAGACGGAAATATGTATAAATGCCAACGGAGCTAAACCTGAGCGGTTCTCTTACCTCCAAAATAACTAATAAACAAAAGTCCAATAAGACTCGACATAAACGTCGTCTGAACACATAAATACACCGCTCCCATCTCTAGATTTTATGTTTAAATCCCATTACGTTTAACAGTCGCTTGTTATGGGCTGATTCGCGTTTTAAATAATAAAAAAAACGTCAAAACGGCGCCCATAATAACAAACCCAAGAAGAGCCCTCGTCAAGGACTTCCAGCATTTAATTACTCCACATTTTCCACTGAAAATATAAAGGAAAGGAATTCCATAGCTCATTTTTATCTTCGCGGGGTGATACCCCTAACATTATTTGCGTTTTGAATAAATTATTTCACGATATTTAAACGTATGTTAATTTTTATGGTATAACGGTGAAATGCTTTTATATAATTAAGTCATATTTCATGCTGACGTTTGCTCCCGGCATTGCGTGTATACAGTTTCAATCTCATGATCATATACTATTATATTTTGTTTTTACATGCCTAATATTTCAATAGAGTATAAAAAATTTAATCATCAATTATCATTTATTCACTTCATTCCTGTCGACCAATCAATTTTAGTTTCTATATTATACTTTTAATATTTCTGTTTCTTTATTAAAAATAAACTTTATAAGTCGTATACCAGGAAAACTGTATTTATTTATAATTTATGTGATATACACCTGTATTTCCGGAACTTACTCATAAATAAATAGATAATCATTTATTTCAGAATAAATCTATATTATGCTAGAAGGCATACGTATATAAATTTGCAATTTTATATATTTATTATTATTTGTCTAATTTATTTCCCTGTAACTCAGGCGAGTTACATAATTATAATGCTCTTAGACGTTTGTGTAAAAATGAATATCTCAGAAATAAGATACGCCATTTTTACACAGAAGACGAAAAATGATACAATCGAGTTAGGGCATTATTGTCAATTCCTCTCGTTCCGATGACACGAAAAACACAAGAGTGCGATATTCAATAAACGACCATTCGAGATGCCTCATAGCACAATTAAATATTCCCCGCAACGGAAGGTTTTCCCTCTGAGAAATATTGTGTCTTAAGTCAGAGAATAATAAGGGATCTTAGTATATAAGCCATTAAAACAATAAATACGTTTTCATTTTCTCTTATTATACTTACCCAGTACTGTTGTGATAGATAGTATTAAGAATTGTTCTGAGTAATAAACATACATTATATTAATATAAATATTAAAGGACCATTACTGCTATTTTGTGCTTTGCAACTGCGGTCAAAGATATTTAGAAAATGATTTACATACTTATATATCTAATTTAGAAAGAATTTTTGTTTATTTAAACAGGGAAATGGTTTTGTTGTAAACCTTGAAAGTGTTACATAAATCGTTAATAAATTTACAAAAAAAATTATCGATAATTATATCGATAAAAAATTAAGAATTCTTTTCCACTAATATTTATATTTTATTTCAAAATTTCACAATCCAATGAGGAACATTATAATAAATTAGAAAAAATGTGTAAATACATGTATATAATTATAAAAGGAATACTCCATCTAAAATATCCGTGAGATTGTGCCCCAGATACAGGCAGCGTTTCCCTGTTGCACAGCATTATTAATTTTTCTCTTAGGTCACAAGACGCAAGGGCATGTCTGGTAGATATATTTGATATGAATTTCTTCATGTCAGAAGACCATGATTCAGATGAATGCTCAATCAACAATACGAAGATACTACACTCACATTTACCTCTTCTACGGCAATTTCTGCGATAAGGTCCTAACTACGGTTCGGCTTTCCTCTCCAGAATTGCTCGTTACCTGAAAACATTTGTCTCGTATTCCGCCATCAATTAGCTGAGAAAACTTTGAATGGGCCGCTCATTGTGACAAAGGGCCAACGTTTTGTCACATAAAACGGATTAAAGTAAGGACAAAAGTAGCGTCTTGTTACGAGCCGATTACAATTAACTAAAAGGCCGGACGAATTACTATTATTATGTAACTGGCTGACCCGGCACACTATGTACCAGATTAGAATCATCTCCCTGACCTTGTCCATGTCCCTGTTCCGATCCCCGTCCCCATACTATTAACATTTTTATCCACCGAAGAAAAAATATACATCGTAATTTTTAAATTGACACATTTAATATCCGATTTTTATGAAACAACACACTAAATGTTAAGTGTAGTATAAATATATATAAGTTTTAAAAATATTTATTGTATGCACAAAATTTTCATTTGTAAATCGAATACGAGTTGACATCGTGTCTAATACCTACCCGAATTAAACTAAAAATACATTTTATTATGCAGTTACAAACAGGATAGTCAACTATTTGTTATAATTATGAAAATTATCTCTCTATTTACTCCTTACAATCCTTCAACTACTAATAAAACTGAAAACATTCCATTAACCAGAACATGAATATAAATAATAAATGCAAGCCCAACCTTGATTCCTGGTACCGCTGTACCAACATCCAGGCTCGAAGTACGCATGCGTGTGACGTCACGCAGTGATCTTGACACGGAAGTGGGTCATGACCAGGTCTCGCGCAGCCGACCTTGGACCCGCCGGATGTTTCCCGCACCACGCCAATATCGGGAGACGTAGAGACAACTTACGCTATGAGAACGCTTCACCGAGTACCGTTTGTCTTTGTACATCCTTACCCGCACCAGGACAATAAAGGCGAGTAACGCAGGACTTTTTAACAAATCTACGTTTTGTTGAGGGATTTGAACGAGGGAAAACGGAGACTTATTCGCGAAATTATGTGATTGTTCGTCCTTAATCAATTATTTCGTCTCTTTGATAAAAGATAAACAGAATATTAGATTTCTGACAATAGAAAAGGATGGATGCAGTGTAAAGTAAACTTATATCTCGTACGTAAACGGAGTTTTACTACACAGCCATCTAACATAATTACGTTGGGTTAATAACGTCTAATATTATGTACACTACATCTTCCTAATACATACGAATCGGCAACATATTGAAACTACAAATTCAAGGGATTTTAATCTAGCCAACAAGGTTTATAGATAAATCTACCTACGTTACCCAGAAATGTCCAAGAAGGGAATATTTAAGCTGGCATGTTAAAATATTCAAAGGCATTTATCCTAAAACGACCGCTATCCGAGGGTATCTCATTCTCTGGATTTGTACCGCAAAGATGAATAGATGTAGGTATTACTCATTATTATAATAATAGGGAATGTTAAATAGGTAATGTAATTAAAATAGTGTAGAAACATAACAACTAATGTAATTAAAATTGTATGGAGACCATCTGATGTAGCAGTGTTGGAGAGAACTAGTTCTACATTCCATGGTTATTCACATTTTAAACTGTTCATGACCTTTTGTATTTCTGGCTGAGATAGTGTGTAAATGCATTCCTATTCCTCGTATTAGATAACTAGTATCGTACTAACTCACCGGCGCACTTCGTACCGCCTCAGAATACGAAGTAATTTATTTGGATAAGGATTAATACCAAACTACAAATGATGTAGCCGAGTTTGTGCCCGCGTAACTATTGCACATTTCAAATCGATCCTTTAGTTTCGGAGCCTATTCAATGCAAACAAACAAACCTTTCCTCTTTATATTATTCATATAGATATATAGATGTGTGCATCAATTACAAAAGTATTTAGTTTTCGCTTGAAAAATTGACATGCATGAGTTTACATATCTATGTTAAGTAAGTTTCCCAAAAGAGAAGACTGACTGAAGACAAGACTGTTGTCTAAAGAATATTTCACTCACCTTTCTAACGATGCTCAAATCGAATTTCTCTAACGGTTTAATTTCGCTTAGCATTCGCTTGTGATCTTCCTCAGATATATGATCTTTGATCTCATCCGCTTGTAACGGTTTATTGCACGCGAAGCATTCTGTTCTATCGCCAGATACGATCATATTGTACGAATGATCAGTGATTAATATACTAGAGTCTATTATAACTCCGTACGGCGTATTCTGAACTGTGATTCGGAGTTCTGAACTACCTGCATGAAGTAAATTATGTGGGTATTTATTAAAATTTCAATATTAGCAAAGGTGATAGAACTTTTTACGGTTCGATTCCGGAAGCACCGCCACAGCTATTTCTGCCTTGTGTGACGGCAGTGTTTCTCTGTTCTGGTTTGAAGGGTGTGGTCAGGTAGACATACTTAACCGAGGCGTTCCAATTAGTCCGTAGTAGAGGGTAGCAAAGCATCTGTGGTCGGCCTAAGAAAGAACTGCGATCCTGTCTTGATTACAGATGTCCATGGGCGGTAGTAACCACTTACTATCAGGTGGACTGCACGCTCGTTTCCTACCTCCCAGTCATATAAAACTATACCAACTTAAATTAGTTTCATAGTTTCAGCGGGAGATTAGTTACGGGACTTAAAAACAGCGCTCCAGTATCACCTGCCTGTCGTGAGAGGCGCCTGAAAGGGGCTTCCGGAGTCGTGGCGTGGGAGATCGACACGTTCCAGTCCACGAATCCAGTAAGTCCATAAAACACTTTAGTTCTAAAGAGTTCAATTTTGGCGGACGATGCTTAGACCCCTCCCCACCTCGCGTCACATAATATCACACTTTGTCGACCCCTCCCAACCCCTTAACGTGTGACGTAATTTATGGATGGCCCATTATGAGAAAAAGCCTAATGTCTCTATATCTGTACGTTGGAAGTACTGCAGCGACACTTACCAAAATCTGTCTTCTTAAGTTCCATTGTATCCTGAACGCCATCAACACTATTCTCATCTGATTCGATTTCATCCGAAGCGTCATCGGCACCGCGTTCTTGGACTTCGAATTCGAATAATACATCCTTTCGGATACAGACAATTTCCATAGTATCTCTAAATATTGTGCCATTAATTACGTATCTAATACAATGTTTTGTTCTATCACTCGTGTTTATGTTACCAATTGGTTCTATTAGCTTCGGGTCTACTAATACCGACGATATGTTGTTTTCATTCACAAAATTCCTTCCTTGATCACCCATTTGGTTTATGTTATCTCTGTATTGATATGACCGTTCTAGAAGATGAAGATCGAATAAAGATCCTATGGTATGTGTATTAGGACCGGAGCTTACTTTACTGCCGTGTACTTCATGTCTATGAGAATATGTATTTCGACATCGGAATATTTTGCAAGCTTCTATAGCTTCCCTGTCTTCTTTTCTTTCAGTCTCTTCAGCTTTATGCAATTTTTCATCTTCATTTTGGTCGGCTGCTGAAGATTGTTCTGGAAATTTACTGTCGAACGATTCAATGCCTTCTTTACCATATCTCATTCGAACAAGAACACTTTGATCTGTTCCGTCACTTAGATAGAAGTGTGAATTATGAGATTGCATCACGTCTTTCGATTGGATTATTCTGCCTGTGAAATTACTCTCGCTATTGCTTTTGATTTCTTCAGCTACTTCTTGGGTTTCTTCAACTTTGTCTACTTTCCGACCTTCATACTCTCTTGAGTCATCGCTCGCCATATTTCCATAGCTGGAATGAAACAGTACAAGCAATAAATTTTATGTTTGACACTAGCTACATCAGAACAGAGTAAGGTAAATAATCTATATCAATACATATAAATAAAGTTGAAGTGTCGGTCTGTGATTGAAGAATAACTTGGTTTTTTCAAGTGCAGTGCGGTATTTTTACGATGCTTATACCTAACCTACCCCATTTTTTTTATGTCTGTCGGTCATTCTGTTTGTACGGGGTTTAGGTAACGTTCGATCGAGTAGTAAGAGAACACGAGTCAATAGCGGGTTTTCGATAGGACGATGTCTAAACTTTGATGACATTTCAACTTTTCATATCACGAGAATTAGGGTACT
>DWNJ01002829.1:0-10152 GCA_018250275.1 Udranomia eurus
ATACATAATACACAACTGGACATTCTAGTAGATATCACCGTAAGTAGGCTGCAATGACTACAAATACTCGTAAGTAACACACACAACATATTCTACAACCAACGTAGGTACTTCTTATCTGGGTCCAGTCATGTGTCGGTAAACATCTATAAATAGAGGTGTCATAATGCACCTTATCGATCAGCGTAGAGTGGACCACCTTCGTTAATTATCGAACCATAAACTAACTCACTTAGTATGTAGTATATACTGAGTATCCTTGCAAGAGAAAAACTCGAGACGCGTGACTGACTGCAAGAGAAAAATGTGGCTTTAAAGGATTTTTTTGACGAGGTCGTGAGTTCTACACTACATTGCACTATTGACGTGAACCCACTCCTAACCCACCCACCGAGCTAGAGAGCTGGAGGGGTTATCTAAATTACTAGTATTTATTTTACTGTCGCCCTTAAGGAGCTTCATTTAAAATATTTTACTAGGTAATGTGTCTAATTAAAATGCTTCTGAACAAACATGACCCATTTCTTTACGTTTGATATGAGTTATTCACAAATTTTATAGATAAAGTTGTATAAGTATTGTGAGTCCGCGACAAGACTTAAACTCCACTCTAACTCTGTACTGTGAGTACATTTTTTTCGTTGTTTCTCCTGAGTACCATCACGTGTCTCTCACGAGAAAACATATCTGCGAGCGAAACATAATTTTTCGTGAATTACGACGAAGACGGTGGTGATATTGGTCGAGAAGTGTTTCCAGTGACCAATGAATCAATAAACAGTTCGCAGTAAACATGATAAGCATTCACTTATGAAGCCTCTATAAATAATGATGGCATAAACGACATTATCGATTAGGTACCGATGATATTAATATGTGAGTATCTGTCTTTGATAAAGAATTCATCGAACGTTGTGGTGGCACTACACATGGCTATCTGTGTTCGCTATTAGCTACTAGCGGTGTATTTGGTGTTTGGTATGGTTTGGTGTATTTGCATGTTTGCCTGTACCTCATGGCACCTACGAGTATTTAGGACCCGAAGCCAATGTGTTCATCATATTTGTAAAAAAGACAAATAGCCATGTGGAGTGCCCACCATTACGGGTTTTAACCAACGTTCCGTTTTTCAATATGTGATTCTGAAGCACAATTTGTGTCAATAAGGAATGTAATTTCAAATAACGGTACTTGTTTGCTTGTAGCTCGTCCTTGCAATGATACGCTCGTAATCCGCGCACAATATCCGAGCCAATATTGGATTGCATTTTTTTTATAAGTCAGGTCAGGTAGCTAAGAGTCGGGCAGTCCACCTGATGTTGAGTGGTCACCGCCGCCTATGGACATTTACAACACCAGAGGGGTCGCCAATGCATCGCCGGCTTTTGAGAGCTTTTTGTGCTACGTTTGAAGAACCCCATGTCATAGCGCTCCGGCCTCAGGAGGAAGTTCATTCCACAATCGGCATGTGCGAGGAAGGAATGACCGCGAAAATCGGACGGTTGAAGACCGCCAGGAGTCGATTTGATGCGGACTTCGTCCTTCGGCGAGTGGTGCGTAGATTAAATGGTGACGTCATAGTTCTGTAGTCATAGACGACGGGTCACGGTCACCAGGTCGAATAGTTAGTATTGCTCGTGTCCCTTACACGCTCGGTTGCTATTTCAATGCACTAAAAAAACGAGAGATTAATTCCCCAAGTTTTGTTCACCAACGATTACTGCAAACGTATATAATATATACAAATACTTGGACGATGTTCAAAATAAACAATGGAATGACACAAATGATTGTTGACTCTATGTTGAGGACACAGAGTTGAAATTAGTAGGTGATGACAGATGGAAGTCAGTACCCACATATATCCCACCTGGTTCGCCGAAAATATTAATTCCAATGCATTTCTGTAGAATGCGGCTGCAAAATATCTTCAGAAAAGACGTCATCGATTGCCATCAACATCATTACTGTCTCATTGGTGGGCACAGATTTTTCCGAGTTTAATAACGAGGCCACACTGGCATACTAGGCTTAGTTTATCTTTGATCGTCATCTCAACATTGTAAGTTAGTGTTTTGGGTACCATAATAAACCAGGAAGTCTTAAAGAAACTTAAAGTAAGTAAATAATAAGTATGTATACGTAAACTGGTAGAACATTGTAGTTCGACTCCGGAGGGACCAGCGCTACATTTTGAACGAGGCAGTGAACTAGACAACCGAAGCGTCCCTCCTCGACCTCGACCTAAAAGAGAACTTCGATCCTATCTTGGGTTGATTACAGTTGTCCCTCTGGGGCAATGACCACAATTTATAAATATTGTTATCAATCAAGCGTTTCTAATCGAAACGATGCACCAAAACGTCGTAAAGAAACTGAAACAAACTAAGTATTACATCAAAAGTTTAAGGAACCAACGTTTTTTAAGTAAACATGATGCCCGATGACGCGTCTCATCATTCATCTCACGTGTCCGATCGCCGTGTTCCGAGCGAATGAATCACGCGATCCGGCTCCGCGTGAAGCAATTAGCACCACGTGCTAACCGGTAACGAGCCTCTCTGTAATGCGCCGACTGTGGCCCCAAAACCAGCGGAAACAGATTGAGTCGCTTAGCGTAAACCAGACTAAAGACTTAGGAATTCTCCTGTCTCTCCTTAACAAAACACGATTAAGACTTGCGAATTGTCCAAAACTGGTATTGATTGAAGTTGGACCAGCTTTAAGATTGAAGGAAAGGTTGTTTTTGTGATAACGAAACACTGTGAATCGTGGCCCCTAAACCAGCATGAAACTGAAATGAGTCTGAAATAATTAAACCGATGAATCAATAAAACAGACTAACGTAAGACTGTGCCGATTGCGGCCCCTGAACCAGCGGAATCGGATACAACGACGGCACTATAACACGCTAATCGATAACTTAAAGTATCAATTACTAAACGTCTCTAGTGCTGTCGTACAGTGTACAGTGATGATGACTGGTGTACAGTGAAACGAGCTATAGAGCCTGTAGAATGTGGCAATTATGGCCCGTAAACAAACATAAAACGATTTACGTCTTAAATAATTGTACTGATTCAATGAAACGGATTAAGTCGATGTCTTTAAAACTCGTACGGATTCATGTTGGTACGACATTGTCATTGGAGAAATTCTATTGTCATTACTACACACAGAGCCAACTGTGTCCTAAATCTCGTAAATACATATATAGACAACGAACAACCAGTTTTAAGTACAACAATTTATTGCTATATTAATGTTTATTATGATCGGATATTATTGTTTTCAAACAAAGACACTGATTGCTTTGTTTGTGTAATTAAAATCGAATTAAGGCCGATTAAAATAGAATTAGATAACGATTACTACGTCATAAATGAGACAGCCAGAAATAAGAAACAACTATTGTTTTGAATATCTTAATTTATTACAATCAACAATAATTGTTTTGTTGTAAAATAGTCTTCTTTATATTGCATGTCTATGTAATTAAATCCTGAAGTATTTGTCTTGGCATCCATACAAAATAATGTTTTATTGGTCATTTTATTAGTTATATATATATATACTATTAATTATATAAAGCTAAATTAATATAATGTCTATGAGTAACTATCAAAAGTTGTTTACTTTTATTACACTTGACCTACATATAGGTCATCCCCAAGGTATTAATATGATGCCAAATTATCATACTCATCATTCACTCGAGTATTTCGTGGCCCCACCTTGAAACGCACGATGACGTACAGAGTTTCTCGATATAACATATATTTAAAACCTATGGTAGAGATGATATAAATTAATAAACATTTTTAAAGCAATTAGCTTGAGCTTTTATTGTTCGATTTCTTTATAAAGGTATCCCCGTGGACAAAGTAAAGATAAGATTAATTAATCGACATAAAACACACGATTATCACTACACTCGCGAGCAAAAGGATCAAAACACTTACTTGTTTTAAAAATAACCCCGTGTTGTATGTTGGTAACCATAAACCCCTGTGTACCAACATAAACAAATGTGGCATCATTCAAAAGGTTACATAGTTTTAGCTTTAAAACCATATCACATATTTCTAAATACTATACTATGTACGTATATAATTGTAGATGATGTATGTTTAACAAAGTATTTGAATAATTTTCGATGCTCTTTTGATTTCGAAATTCATAACAATCGTCTATAGTCGAAGGGAAACTAAAACATTTCGAATTGTTCAAATAGATAAATGAAATACAGCACCACGCCAAAACCGCTCGCTTAGTGGCTCCACGGAGAATTGCGAGTTACAATTCGTCGTAAGTACATAAATACATGCACACTCATAGGACATTTTTCGTACATTCTTATCATTATTACACGAACAAATAAAAGTGCAAGTATCGTAATAGCATAAGAATGCAGTTCGCGTGTCGTGTAGCGTTGACTGTGGCCTATTTTTGTTTTAGAGTATCGTGTTGTTCCATCTGTGACCGCTTTTAGTGCGACCAATAACGTTCAAAGTCGTTCTAACGATCAAATTCCTTAGGGATAGATAAAAAGTATTTTTGTGTTAAGAATCTATATGTAACAATTCTATCTGTATAAATACGAATAAATTTTAAGAAGCATAGCATGGCATAGCATACTTCTTTTATTCGATTGAGAGCGGTATTTGTATAATCGCGCTATTTGTAGTTCAAATTCGAATGCATTTGTTTTGTATAGCCCAAGAGAGCACATATTGTAAAAAAAAGTATTTCAGACAATTTGCTGAGACCCCGTAGTAGGTTCAGGATCTGAGTGACTCATTGCCCAGCAAACAGTGACAAAAAATTGAAGGTTTTTAAAATACGTGCGTATGTGTACGTGCGCGGGCATCTTTGTGTGTGCGTGTGTGTCCATCCATTAAAAGCGAATATACACTTACAGACAAACTCGAACTTCCCGGTGTGGTGCCGTAGCCAGACGACGGAAGAGACGCCACTGACCATCTTCGACCATCTCTGTGAAGTTAACATCCAATATTTAACTTCTTATTCGATTTCTATGGCTACGTACATATATGGTAGACCCATACTAGGATTCCCTAGATGGGTCAACATAGACATTCGAATATCTATTTGAGATTTACCTGAAAATAAACAACGTTTTAAAAATTTTCAACTTACATATCCTTGCTTCTGCGCAAGCAAGACATGAAAAATAAAAGGAGAAATTGTAAAAAAACATTGCATGTGTTCTATTTGAATTCGTCATATGTAAAATGGATGGAATGACCTGTACTTGGGCTAATTATTCGAAATTGGTGACATGTGTCCTGCAGTAGAATTACATATGAAGTGTTGCTTTTTATAACATTAAGGTAGCAAACGAGCATGCAGTCCACTTCATGGTAGTAAGTGGTCACTGCTACACATGGCCATCTGTGACAGATCTAGAACAGGATCAAAGTTCTTTCTTAGGTCGACCACAAATGCGTTGCCCCCCTGAGTACTAAGTTGGGTATTAGTTGAAACCTGGGTCACCTCGATAAAGTACGTCTCCCTTACCATACCCTTAAAGTCAGAAGACAGTAGCAAGAACACTGCTGTTATAAGACAAAAATAGGTGTGGCGGTGATGACTCCGGAGTCGAACCACCTTACTAACCACTGCTCACTCCCAAACTCTCTTTTTGTTACTTTAATGTCCGCGATTAAGACTGTGATAACTTACAGGTCCTTCCCCCTCTTGACGCTAGAAGACAGCAGAGCATGGTGGAGCGGATGGGCGTGGTGCGCGTGCCACCGAGGGCCTTCGGCTGGCGAGAGGGGCCCCGTGCCTGGAGATGAGCAGCGGCCGGAACCGACCTGGAGCAACAGAAATGTTCACTTTCACCTTTTTCAAAAAAAATTAACACCACATTTGTATAGAGTAGTGAACCTTAGTCATACAATAAATGTGAAAATCGGTTTTAATATATATTCCTTAACCTTGAAGTATAGAAGCCCTGTAGTCTGACTTACAACTCTAACACACTGACAAAGTCTAATCTAAGTTCACTTTCTTTGTCTCTCTTCAATTTTAAATAACTTCCTTGAATGATATTATGGTTATATTCCCGATGACGTCGCCCATGACCATGTGGATGCACAGTACGGAAATCAAGCATCAAATCAAAACAAAATAGAATGTGTACCTAAAGAAAAATAAACGTAACATATTCATACGCAACAATGAATCCAACGCCCAACGTAAACCAGTTCCGAGCACCGTCAACCACATCTGTCATAAGCAGTGTGTATTATCTATCAACCACATATCATGGCCGGAGATACGTATCACGATGCGCACGTGCCCATTGATTGCACGACAACGTCGGCATCTAAACAAGGCAATAATTTTCGGAGCTTTAGACAAAGTCTTTTCTAGCAGTCACTCGCTACCTTGGTCGTGAAAAAGGAGATTAGCTTTAAAAATGACTTCATACTCCATATAAACATTAGTTTTTTTTATAATTCTGAGACTGCAAACGAGCATGCAGTCCACCTGATGGTAAGTGCTCACTGCCGCCCATAGACATCTGTAATCAACGCAAGACAGGATCAAAGATCTTTCTTAGGTCGACCACAAACGCGTAGCTACCCCTGAGCACTAGTACTTTTACAAACACATAAAGCCAGTGGTTTTTTCAAATGTCGAAACGTCAATTTAACGTAATATGTGGCCGCTACCAGTAAGTAACGATCTTTTCATGCAACAAGTGACGTACCGTGTTCGTCAATGAAAACACGGCCATCGACAGCACAACACGCGTAGCATGCATCGCACGAGATACAAAATCAATTTCGTTTAGCATGTAAACGATTGCTACGCAGGAGCTCCCCGGCTGACTTGGTACTAAAAGGCGTCTCTTCAGCAATCAATAGAGGTTGGATTGAAGCTTGTTATGTAAACGATTCTATTCTTTTGAATCGCTTGTAGCATGAAATACGACGCTAACCAAAAACAGATTACCGTTATCCACTCGTAACATATGAATGCTAGAATTATGAAAATTGGTGTGCAATTGTGGATCACTACGCTCAAAGGGTGAAATTTAAGAAGTAATAATAATACTATACATAATATGTATAGAGTAATAAGTGCGTAGGAGAGCTGCCGTCGCAAAAGGATAACATGGAAATTTACTACTTTCTAAATAACATTTGCAATACACGAGCATATAAAAGTACTCGGTAAAATACGTTTGATACAGTGTAGTGTATATATCGTAAAGATCTCAAAACGGCTCAAAACCTTTAAATGTACACGGTTTTGATACGTCATACTTTACCACACTTCCGTACCCAAAACTTCCTCGAACCACCATGAGATCACATACAATTACTGAATAACATATGGTAGCTCCCATATCCTCAATGGTCGTGCGTCATCCTACGTATACGATAAAGTCACGATCAATTATGTGGTACGCATCACAATAAATTGATGTTACCGTAGAATTGTATATGACTTCTGAATATAAACGTTTGATACGATGTTTATCACGCGACTTCGTTCTCTTTTTGAATACATATTGTGACTGCGAAAACCCATTCTGGGGTATTCAAGAGAATACATCAAACATCTTAATTGTTCAAATGTTGTATCTCTATGTCAAACTTGTTCCACTCAACCTTTTAAATGTAAACTTGTCATACTTATGTTACTTGAACGACAATGCCATAAAATTTAATATTTAACTAAGCAGAACTAAGGTCAGGTTTGTAAGATTGATCGCGATAGTGGCAAATGAGGGCCTGTGGTGAATGATTAATAAAAATGAGTTGTTGAGACGTTGAAAATAAAACAGAACATTATCGCATTACGGTATTTTAGTTTATTTAAAGGGACCTGAAAATGGAGAGTTCGATGAACTCATGCTGGACCACACGAGATCTAAACACTGCATGCAGCAGTCCGGTGAAAACACATCCCATTCCATAATAGTCAATTGAAAATGAAATGCGTGGATAATGATACTTTTTTTCACAAAAGACGTACAATTTGCAGTTTCTATTAATGCAAAATTAAAAATATGTACTGATTAATTTTACGCCTACTGAACTAAATTACAGGTAGGTTACAATAATTACTTTATGAACGATTTGACAGGGTAGAACAATATCTTTTTACATAATTAAATGTACATGGCCTTCCCGTTGAGGACTTTCTCCTCAACAGGATGGCCAGAACTCCAAATAATCTATTATGGATTTCCACAGTATATCACCCTGTTCCAATTTCGAGGTGGTCAAATGGTTCCACGTTCAAATCGAATTCCCATTTAGATGTTTACTCACAACTGAATCCCATTCTATTTCCTAACGTTAACCGTGTTAGATTCGTCATTCCAAAAAAAAAAGAGGAAAAATTATGCGGTATTCTGGGTTACACTGCGAAAAGATGATGATAGTAGAAAGTATGATTTTCTTAAACAGAAAGTAGATACATTACCCACAGTATTATGCTGATCTGAAGAACTGATTTTAGCTATAAACCAGTTACACCGGTAACTATTCAATCCTAGTTCTAGAGCTTGTTTCTTAGAATCTTTTGTATCACTTATTATAGAAAACCGGCATTGCACGCAGCATACACGCACAGCTAAGTTATAGATTAGGTAAGGTCAAAAAGTCGGATTTCACACATGCCTTCACGCCATGTTCGTACTATCACCGTAGTTATGCCACAGACCTAACAATAAGGGTATGTAGTCATACTACATGACCACCAATTCTGAGGAAAGGAGCTGCCAGCATTATAAAACAGCTTAGTTAGCATAGCTACGATTGGTCACCGAGGGACGAGGGGGAGATGTATCGTTAAATAATGGGTCACGTATTATGTATACGTTCCCTAAGTTTAGTTAAGCCAACATTAGGCAAGAACAAAAAGTCTGATTTCGCGCACGACCGCAACACTCGTATTCAACTATCACCATGGTTATCGCGCCTAAACTTTTTTGCCCGTGTCGCCTTGGTGCGGATTTTGACACTGGCCGCTGAGTCACGGGCTCGTAGGCGCGGCCAAACTGCCAAATATACATGTATGTACTTGAAAAACCGTACCTACATGCGAACAGCGTGCGAACCGCAGGGAATAATAAATAAAATGTATTCATTACACGCGAGATGCGTACAAACCGCAGTGATCGTACACAAAAGTTTTTTTTAAACGACTGCATGTAAAAATATACTAGTAATTTTGTTAACCCCTCCAGCTAAGCGCAAAGGCTTGTGCTAGGAGTGGGTTCAGGTCAATAGAGCAATGGAGAAGTGAAGATCAATCCGTCTTGATCGTAAGACCGACACACAACACTTTGGGCTATTATCCATTATAATTTAAAAAAATAATTACTACGCTCGCTTGGACTTATTTCGTAGAACGCTACTAATGTGTCTAATTGCACGCATTGTATGTATTAACGTACCAGTAATGTACAACAGAGTTTTTCTTTGAGAGGCTTTCTTTGTAATACCTATATATTAATACGTGAAGCAATGGGTTTAGGAATTTTTACGACAATTACACGAACAGAGGAGTATGAGATTTGGCACAGTCAAAGTTTATACGGAGAAGTACCGACAGACAATATTTTATACACTAATATGTATATAATAATACTAATATTAGAGATACATTAAATTAATAAAAGAAACCATTTCGCATACAACCATGCCTTTGACAAACACACGTATATTTATATTTTCATATTACCTACCTAGTTATACACGGAACGTCAATGCTGAATTGAGTCAAACAAACAATGTCATTTTGTGTAGTCGACAAGGCATTAAGATGTTTCATTATGCATCTAACCGGCTAATCAATATTTCAGTATTTTGTCTCCCTGACCACACCCTTGAAACACAGAACACAGCAGAAAGAACACTGCTACTGCACTGCAACTCCAGGACTCCGGGAAGCACCAATGCCACACCTATTTCTGAGGCGTGGCGGTGGTGCATCCCGGAGTCGAAACATAAAGGTTCTACCACTTTTAAAATTCCATTAGTTTATTACCATTATTCCAGTCATCATTGCTTCAGAGGCTAGTTGAATACGTTTTACGATCTTTTTTATACTTTTCTTTTTATATCTTACTGACTTGTATTATTATATTGAACAAAATAATCT
>DWNJ01002830.1:0-10151 GCA_018250275.1 Udranomia eurus
ATTCCCAGCGAGACAGACATATTACATTTCTGTTCTAGATCTTGGTGTCTGTATAGTTTTCTTTGTGTGTTGTCCATGGCACCGACGGCACAGGGAATCCCAGTGTGGAACTATGAGCCGAGTGTATAGAATAAGAATATTTTTTTTGTATAAAAAGAACACAGTACATAAGTTACAATGAAACGTAGTTCCCACACCAGGATTCCCCGTGTTGTGAATAACTACACGCTTCCAGTTGTTACATTGTTACTTAATGTCTAGTATTTTACAAAGATTTCGTTTGTTGCTTAAAGTTAGATTACTTAAGATGAACTAACTAATATTACATAAAAATTGCCGTATATAAAAGGTAAATAGATTAGCTGCATATACGTTACATCCATGTTTCACAAGATCATTAAAAAAAGCCAATCAAAACACCTAGAAAATTTTAACGAATTTTGCAACTGTATGCAATTTTACATAATATTATTTAAGTTTTCAGAATGGCGCATGGCCAATGGCGTGAGGGTGACATATATAAGTATAAAATATATATACCTACTATGTGTTTTCGAATTAAGCGTTACAAACATACTCGAACGTTTAGCACGCAAAACCGGCGCGCAAGCTTATGTTCCCCATGCATCCAGTCCACTTTCTAAAATCTACGTTACGTCCGCGGGAACCTGGCTCGGTCGCGTCCGTTGCATAATTACACCTTGCAGTTAGTTATATACGCCACAGCTGACTGTTACCCGCGGCATTTCCTCCGCGACGCTGAGACTTCATCCCTGAGACTACGCGGCATATCTTTAAGTACTCTATAAACCGCATCAATTAAAACACCATTCTATGGTAGAGTCAGAACAAAAAACATTTCTATTTATAAATCGTAACTTTACAGGAAACGAAACATTATAAAGTTAGAATGTATTTGCAGCAATATTATAGTTATACCTAAAGTAGAGAGACTTTAGGGAGTTATTTCTAATTAGTGTTTTAAGGCACAAATTGTTCAAATTGTCTTAGGAGATTTTACTAGTACATGCTAGTATTGGTATTAAAAAATGAAAAGAGAGAAAGCCATTTTAGGGGTCTTTATTTAGAGAATAAAACCCAAAAAAATGTTTTTAGACTGATCCGATTTGAATGCGGTTTTCAAAGATGTATACCAGTTCGTTGTAAGCTTCACTTAACACTTAACTAGTGTTTGTTTCATAAAAATCGGTTCATAAATAAAATGTTGTGGGACGGAGAGGCGATACGAAGTGCGCCGGGTCAGTTAGTAATGAAAACATGGCAACCTGACATACATAGCCATTTAATAGTGTGAGTGCTTAGTATTAAAGTATAAATAAAGGTAGTAATGAAAGCTCAGGATTTTATATAGCAGCATAGAATAGTTAAGTTTAATGATGTTATTTCCGTATAGTCTTGACATTAGCTTCCTTACTGCGACGCGCTACGTAACCGCACGCAAACAAGCGAGATTACAAGATTATAAATAAATTCTCTACATAACACTTAAAATAACATTCGAGTGTTGAATATTGTGTAACGTAGCAATAGCCGCGCAAAACTAGAGCGGTCGATTGAATGGAATAAAGATATTGGATTATTTATCATTTCCACCATCAGTTATACAGTCAGTGTTGTCATAATCGAAATCAATTTAATATTTTCTGTTGAAATCCTAGGAATGAAAGCAAATAAATTAACAATTTACTTGACCCCCCGCATGTACTAGAGTACATTTTAAAGAAAGGTCTTGCTTTATCAGTTTAGTAATACAATTATATATTTTACTGTACGCTAAACATCACAAGTAAACAGTCAGTAACTGGACGGCTCTGACCGATAGTGATATTTGCATGTGCGTTTCCGTGCTTCGGAGGGCACGCTAAGCAGTCGGTCCCGGTTGTTATAGACAGATAGCAGTCGTTAAACGTTGGGGGTTTGAAAATATCCGACATACTGATTGGCCACTAACCAGTTGTTCCGACTTTTTTTTTACTTTTTAAAAGTTTAACGTCCTTAAATCTGATAAGTATACTATCATTTTGATTTTATATATATGATAACTATGATATAAATTGCCCTATCAATCTCCAATGGCTGCTCTCCGGGACCCCAGAGAATCCCGAGCCGAAGACAGCACTAGCACTCATTGGCCATAACCCAAAGAATCGACGTTGAGTAACGAGGAAACCTTTAAGATGTTCCTAAGGGTTCCTCTGCGTAAGCAATAAATACTAGTACATAAAACTTCGCGCCCGGCTCTTCAATTACCAGTAGCGCTGCGACAGTCGGATTGTGACCCCTGGCTTATGCTAATCCACGCTACGTTAATGCCAATTAAAATGTTAACAATAGATGCAGTAAAAGCGAAGCTCCCATTGAGTCCGGACCGGTTTGGCACATGCCGGTCGCTTTACAATTTTACATCTCAATCCCATAGCTTACATCTCAATCCTGTAGGGCAGATGCACACTAATTGCATGATTAGAATTAAACTTTAGTACTTGGATTTTTTATACGGAATCAGCGTAAATATATTGCGGTATGATAATTAAAAGATAGACAAAAATGTAATCATTTTATATACATATAAGAGTCTCTTATCAATTATAAGTATATAAAATAATTACATTTTTTAAGAAAACGAGATAGATTAACTCTTAACTCTATGAGAAAATATACGTATGTACTGCGGAAATACCTTATACAAAAAATATAATAATGGAGCACCAATAATGCTAATGAAAATTATAAACAGGAATACAATAATAAATATTTGTGTTTAACATTTCAATCTCATCACTTAAGCCCACTTAAATCAAAGAATAAGTAAATAAATCACCAGTTTTCTGTTTGTGTGAATACGTCTCCTACTGAGGTCTCAATTTAATACTATGAAGTTTTTAAAACGGACTGTAACTTAGTTTGCAATCGCCCTAACCTTGCCTCAGAGGTTGTACCTAGCGTTTTTAATCAACGTTTTAATATGCATTAGATTCAATAAGCAATGTGATCTGTTATTCCCTCTGATATTATCTTCGGTGGGCGAACACTACCCTATCGCAGCGTTATCTAGGATTAAGATCGAGTTTCATTGTTATTAATATTTAGTTTTGTAGTTATTGTATGTATGTTGTGAGTAAACAAGGATGTACACTCATCAATGGTGTTCTACTAGATTCTTGGTAAACTTAATGAGGTATACATATAAGAGTAAATGCGCCATGACGGACTGCCCTTCGAAGGGTCCTAATCAATCTTCTATGCATTTATGTATGTATCGTTCGTACTATGTGTTGTTATGTAATAATTCTATGTATGTGTTGTATGATTCTACAAACACGTTTATTATAAAAGTAAAATAACAATAACAATTACCGTCACAGTTTTATTTGTCGACACGAGAAAAATAAACAAAATAATCTTTAGTGTCTCAAGTAATAATAATTATTTGTCAAATACATTCGACATAGACGAAACGAACGCATTGACTTTAAATTGGCACGCAATATTTTATACGAAACCATATGGGAAAGAAAGCGTTTCATTGTACCCGAAATCTGACGTTAATGAGCGAAGCAGCGGTGAAAAATTTATTTTTACACACAAAGACAACTCGGCCGTCGCCATCAACAAAGAAAGAACATCAATCAAAAATTTCAAAGTGACACCCTGTTGCGGTGACGGGAATCGATATTATAGTGTGGGGAGGGAATAAAACCAGTACAACTTCCTATTCCACCCTTCGGCTTCCGATTTTTTTGTTTGGGGACCAATTTGTGAGGCGACCATGCTTTGAATGGGCTCTTTCAATAACGATGTCGCATTCAAATCGATCATTTTAATTTGGCTGCTTGTTATCCAAAGGTGCAAACATTTATCTGGTCTATGAATACGTATAGGGAAATGTTTGCGAATATTTGTCAAACTCGTCACATCGCGCTTTTGTCAACTTACGTGTTTACGTTTAACGACGTAAAGGGAATATTTGCTGTGGTTTTAGGACTTCATTAGACGTAAATACAATGATACATTTATTTGTTTAATCTGTTTAGAATATCCTCTTGGTTAACCAAGAATTATCCAATTACTAAGAGGTTGGATTTAGTTTAGTTATTAATGTTGAGTGACGCTAACAGTTTCTAAAAATATTTACTTTGTTGCAAATCAACTGTCAGTGCGTACTTAGAGCAGTCGAACTTAATTCTGCCATTCCAATCAGTACGAACATATCAAGTATGATTAATATGTTGGTAGAGAGAATTTATTGTTTTTTTTACATATTGAATGAAAAACAATGTCTGTAACTGAGATATAGAGTAGATAGCTGTCGACGCCATTATCACGTTGGCATTGACTTTGCAGATCACCAAAAACATGAACAGATCGTTGCGAATATAGTGTTACAGGTGGCGATAATAGTTTACAATAGAATGGCCGCCGCTTTGCTTGTGAAGTTTGTGGGGTTAGCCGTAAAACATGGATCTAGTACAAAGAATCTATTATAATGATAATAAATAATCTAAGTGTTTTGAGCATGTCAAAGCTTCGTTGCAATCTAAGGCTTTCAAATTTAAATTATAAATTGATATCAGGCGTCTGGCAAAGTTCATTTATTTATTGTGTTTATTGGCAAATATTATCAGATTTAAATTACAAATTTATATCAGGCGTCTGATAAAGTTTATTTATTTCTCACCTATGTTCATTTATGTTCAAAACATTTAAAGCAAGAAGGAGTAGGAAGGACTGGTCTTGTCTATCTGGATAAAATTAAAGACGAAAAAATAAAAACTATAAAAATGTCTTCAATAAACCATAAACAAATATATAGAATTTAATGACCTAACAGCAATGTACCATTTCATAGTGTACTAAATAATAAAAACAGTAGTTATTTGTTTATTTTACTTATTACCAACAAAACCTTGGATGGATTTTTAACGACACAATAGATTCTAGATTGTTCGAATGTTGCCTTGAAAAGCGCACAATCATCACATAGACACCATATACCCTTTTAAACGGTATGAAATTAGAGTGAGAAACTGATAACTTTTCGTTTACCATTTACATTTTACGCCGTATCCGATGCATTTTCCTCGTAACATGAAGTTGTATCCAAATGACCTGGATTTGTCCATTCTTTGGCGTCCTTTTAAATGAATATACCAAACTGAACTAGTTGTACGCATATCCACTCTATGGCAATAGTCAATCTTATCTCAAAATAGATAATGTTATATGGCACGTGCGAATAGATACCACAAATCGATTGGTTTTGCGTCGCCCTATGATAAATCGACGCGACGCTCAACCCTTTCATAGCATTCAGGGCGTGAAGGGTAAATGAATGCATTAAAGCTTAGAATCTGTTAGAACGCAGCTGTTAGACTTGCATCTGCACTCTTTAGTTTCAATTTGTTTTGCGAATTAGAGATCAAATATTTGGTCCGTCGTTGTGATTGGATTGTAACTGTGTTTCGACCCTATGTATATCATGTTATTGACTTGTATAACATTGAATTATTGCCTGTTAATTTAATCTCATCAAATTCAAACAGATTTTTTAATTTTAACAACCACATATACAACTCCTTTGATAAAAACGGACGATACGTCCTCAGATAATTTTGGGTAATGCCAGTTTATCGAAAAAGATACTCAAAAAAGAGAAAATACAGCAAACTTACCTCATTTGTAATACGTCTATTACCTCGTGGCTCCTAAGTTTAGCTATTAGTATTAGTTGTAAGGAGCTCAAACCACGACATATTCCACTCTATATCAATATTCCTATTCATAGAAATACCAACAGGGAAGGATAATGCAGATTGTTTACGAGTTAAACTAAATATATAACTGAATAGTCACCAAACAACTATGAAAAATAAAGCTTTCAAAGTCACTAAGACGTGACAGACTTTCAGACAGACATCGTACAGACAGACAGACATAAGTAATAACATAAAACTGCACCCACGAATCCTGTATTCGTACGTAAGACGGCTCTTATAATCGATTCATTATTTACTGCATTAAAGAGCGAGATTCTATTAAAAATAAAAATAAAATCGATTTTGGCGGAACGCGCAGTAGTGTGGTTGTAAATAATAAAGCAAATGATAGCTTATCTTGATCTTGTGGGTTAAATGGCTGTCGTAGACCAGGTATCGGATTTCTGTTTATTGCGACGGTAGCTCGCAGGAGCTGCGCCGCAAGTAAGATGTTCGCAGACCGGATAGAGGTATGATAATATCGGATATTTAACGAATTTTTATCATACACTCACTTTTTTAAGTTTTTAATGCTTTTATGATTTGGGTACTTCAACTGGTTTGTCTGTTTTAAGGTTAAATAGCATTTTTTTATACCGTACTAGGTTGAATTTGGCCAAAATAATCTGTATGGTTTTTTAACATGCCTTAACTATTGAAGTCTGATAAAGCTCTAAATTTTTTTAACTTTTAACTATTTAATTTATAACTGCGGTGCTCTTGTTTATTTAATTTCAATGAAGACATTTGAAATGTTCATTTTGTATCTCTCATACGAAACTAAAAGGCAGCAGAACATTGAATTATTACTTTTCCCGCACACAATAAAATTGTGTCGTTAAAAATCTGTCCAAGGTTTTGTTAGTAATAAATAAAAGAAACAAATAACTGCTCTTTTTATTATTTCTGAACACTATGAAATGGTGCATTGCTGTTATGTCATAAAATTTTAAATATTTGATTATAGCTTATTGAAGACGTTTTAATTATTTGTACATTTTCGTCTTGAAATTTAACCAGATAGACAAGGCAAGTCCCTCCTCTTCCTTCCTGCTTTAAATATGTTGAAAATAAATGAACATAGGTGAAAAATTTATAAACTGTGATAATTTCAGACGCCTGATATAAATTTATAATTTAAATTTGAAAAGATTTAGAAAGTCATGCTAATTGTGCCTCATTTGAGTTGTATAAATCTCGTAGAACCTTTATGTTAACACGGCTTTGGACTCTTCGAGGGAAAGTCCAATGAATTATATCGTAGATGACAAAATTTTAACATTTCCGAATAAAATTACTAGCCTGTTCCACTGCTAATGCTCAAGCGATAAATATAAACAATTTTCTTCAATTTGATCGCAAACAAATAATGGTCAAATACTATACAAACTGTATTAAATACGAGGTACTTTTGAAATGGGTTAATATTGATAAATTCATAAACTTTTTCTGAAACAGAATGGAATAGTTTATAACCAATTATATATTGATCTTGTAAAAAGACGTTCTCAATACGAATAGATAATCTCTCTCTTTCTATTGTTGTAATCCCTAAAAAACACTTCAAATCTATTATACTTATTCTTCAAAAATATAAATATAAAATAAAATTTAAAATTGCATTTTTCCTCCTCTCAGGTTTGCTGGAAGAAATTTCACCCTGAAATAAGCAGGTCCTTTGTGCAAAAATATGTAATATTATTTTATTGTAAAATTAAGTGTACATAAATAATAAAATAAAAATAAATCAATATTTCTAAAAATATTTTTTTTGCGTTCTATTCTTTAAATATGACCACTGAGATGGCTTTCACTTAGATATCTTCAATTAAATAAAAAAAGCGATGAACCGAGAATCAATTACAAGAAGAACGATTTTGAAATATAACAAACAAGAAAAAACATCACACGATAATAAAGAAAATTAGTCTAGAAAATGATTACTATTCTTGATTACCACTTACCATCGTTAATTAATGTAACAACGACTATCATTTTCATGAAAATTCAGGGCTGTAATTACAGGTCCTACTTAAATATTAATTTTGGGCTCGTTTTGAAATAATGGTGCCTGTATTTTATTCCGTCGGTTATAATGGATAAAGTTCTACATTTTTATATGAACAGTTGAAAATCTCACTGTTTTGCTAGCTTTGGCTGGTATGCGAGTGACACTAATGTACACGGACATATGTATTCAAGAAAAAAACTAAATTTTACCCGAGATCCATGAAATTTAAAGCTATGGGATCTATTTTAGGTCTCTTATGATCTAGCCTGCTAACACACACAGACACATAACATGCTATAAGAACACTTAATTGCTGTAAGTAACACCTTCAAGGCAAACTTATTATAGCTAAGGTCTAGAGAGTAAAGTCCACCTAGGTAATGCAATGGGTGAAAACCCACAATTTCTCAACGATAATTATTATACTCTCACCACTCCTTATTTGTGTTGTAATTGTAATTTTTGCACTCCATTCGAGTTTACGGAGTGTGGAAAATCGGCTTTATTTAGTAAGGATTTTGTATCGTACGTGTACGTGTAGTTTCTTTTTGTCACAAATTTTCTTTGAATTTTGTCACAGATGTCCATTAGTCTGTCGTTAACGGACATGTGTGACAGACTCCAAGTGAACAAAGGGACTTTGTCATCGTTTTTAGATCTTTACAACAACCCAATCTTAGGTAACGATATGTTTAAGATATTATTATCATTAACAAGAATGTCAGCAAAAGTGTGTTATAACAATTATATATATTATATCATAATATCCTGAAGCGAAACGGTGGACCGGATATCCTGCAGTAGCATTTGTAGCAGAAGATTTGTACTTTCATTTTGAACAAATACTACGATATTAAACACTTTAAAATTTCTTTTTGGTATTAACAATATTCCTGGAGGATATTATTTTATTTATATCCTCGGAGTAATCACTAAAATTAAGTGTCGGGTACATTGAGGCCGGAAATTTCTGTTTCGTATTAGCAAAATTTCTATTATAGAATATTTTGTTCTTCATTTTCTGAAATTGAATCAACTTTAATATTTCAAGATAAATAATTAATATTCCAGGAATCGGGCAAAAGAAGAATAATGTATTTGGAATAAAATAGAACATAAATAGTATATTTCGAAAAGTACACATGTCATATACAACAATAAATATTAATCTAATTGTACAGGAAAAACAGATATTAACGTACAATGATTGGATTATTTCGGTAAAAGCGACTCGCGTACTATATTTAAACTTTAAAATGGCAGAATTCAAGTTAATCAAGAAAACAAATAATTCTTGATTTGAAATTCAAACAAAATTCAAACGAATCTACCATTACAGGATGTCCTAATACGATAGATCAGTCAACAGAAAAATTGATGCAAATAAAATTATAGTAAAAACGAATAACATTATCACAGTATATATCTTGTGTAGATAGTGTGTATGTATTTGAACCTCTCTCCCAAAGCCGGATGCATTGGCGACCCCTCTGGCAGTGAATACTCAACATCAGGTGTCCTGCGTGTCCTCGTCGTGTATATATATTAAGAGGGTGGCAGAACCTTATACGGTTCGACTCCGGAGACACCGCCGCCACACATATTTCTGCCTTATAACAGCAGAGTTCCTGCTGCTGGGAACTGCTGGTAATGGAGACATGCTTAACCGAGGCCAAGAACGTCCTCAGGGGTAGCAACGCATTTGTGGTCGACTTAAGAAAGAACTTCGATCTTGTCTTGGGTTGATGATACAGATGTCCACGGATGGTGACCACTTAACAGGTGGCCTGCATGCTCTTTTGCTGTCTCAAAATTATAAAAAAAATGAAATTTTGTTTCAGTGCTATTGCGTACAACAATATGCAAAAGTTCGCTTCAATTTGGTAAGATTAAACCCCGACTCCCTCATACTGATCTCTTTTTGAATTACTAGCCCTTTTATGTCTTACTTACTTACCTTTATTAAGTTAAACAGGAACGTAGGCAATGATGGAATTATGAGTCCCTTGCTGCCTAGCAACAAATTCGCAGGCAATTCCCTTATCCCTTGGGAAAACAACGTTTAAGGCAAAGATTCCAAAACTATTCTGAATCGTCAAGCAATTAACAAAAATATACGTAGATCTAATGGATCTGTTTTTATTGTAAATTCTGACGAAGATTTTCGTAGAATCTTTATATTTTTACTGCTTAATTAATTCTCTTTGACAATACTTTTATATAATTCGTACGAAAATGAGGTCATCGCTACTCTACGCACTTCAATCTTGTTCTAAATTTAATTAAGGTATATATTCTTGACTATTATTTATAATGCTAATAGAGTGAAGATATTTCGACACTTATTCATTGTAAACAAAGGT
>DWNJ01002831.1:0-10149 GCA_018250275.1 Udranomia eurus
TGTGATCAACCTAAGGAAGAACTTCGATCCTATCTTGGGTTGATCACAGATATGCAAGAGCGGCAGTGACCACTTACTATTTGTATTGTATTTCTATGTATCAATTCAGAGTCGTCTAAAAACAAGAAAGATATTAATAAATAAATGTAACCATATGTATTATGATGAACTTCTTCAAATCTCATTTAATAATTTGGTTGTTATTTTGTTGCAGGTATGATTATTTTTACACCAGCGCTTCTTGTGAGTAAGTTTAGAGAATAATTAAATAAATTGACGAATCTTTTTGCTATTTCATAAATAAATGATTTGCGTGTCTAAAACAGTAAGTAATCCGTACTTAATGTTTTCCCCGTAAAAATATGAACTACTGGCGGCAGTCACGGGAAGCCTGGCCAGACATTATTATATCATGATTTAATTGTTAACTTAATCATCAACAGGCCTAATTTTCTTACGATAAGTTCTTTGAATTTATCTAACATAACTTTATAATTCAACCGTCCTCCAAAAGTTTGATGTATTGTATGCCTAAATCCTATTAAATTTGAGGCTCATATTACGGTAAAAACGCAATTGTTATCCTTATAACGAAGCAAGTTAACCGTGACTATTAATTACAACGCAAGGTTCTTTAATTACTGAATACTGACGTACTAGTAGTTCTCCACTCGTGAACTCGAAGCCTGATTCACACTGGGTAAGTGACTAACTTCAAATTCGGAGCAAGTCAGTGCTGAGCCGATACTACCCTCCCTCGTGTAAATTAATTTATAATTAGCACAGCCTTGTCGCAACAGTGCTGTCTATTTTAATTTTTTCCTCACCTGATAGAAATAGTCGTTGCCGCTCATGGACCTTTGTAATGAAACTAAGACGGAATCAAAATTATATGTTAGATCGACCACAAACGCCTTCCCATCCGTGAGAACGGTTGAAAGGCCTCGGTTAAGTGTGTTATCTACCAATCAGAACACAGAACACACACACAAAAATATTCCGAAGTAAGTACTGATTTGCCGCGAATTTTGAGTCAGTCACTTACCCTATGTGAATCAGGCTTTATCAGCACGGCACGCGCGCGCGATTGTGCTAATATCGTCCTTGTTTGGTGTTATTTTTATAATGAATGTAATTTTAAATTATATTACATAAGCGTGGCTTATATACGTGTAAAGTCTGGCATAACACTGCCCGATATAAACACAGTACTATTGAAGAGTCGTCTACTGTTTAAGTAAGCTACTGACTATTGACTAAGCTGCTTAGATTATTCTACTGTGGTTGTGGAAACAGATTCCACTACATAAAATGATAATTAGGATAATAGGCGTAAAACCGAGCGACAATTTTAATTTAACATATATTTTGTTACTGCTTCAATGCTAATGAGTATACTGGACTCGGTAAGTGGTCACTGCTGTCGGATACAGATGTGCATGTAGGTCCATCTCATATAAAATAGAAATAGTATCGTATAGTATTAAGTAGCATTTACGTTTCTTCATTGCGAGAGTCACCTATTAGTTACAAATATAATATGTAATTCATGGAGATAGAAAAAAGTAATAGTAGTGTATATAATAGAGTAAGTTAAACGATCATTGCATTCGTTTTATTCAGTGTTTGACGGCGTCGTCTGCTGTTAATACTACATTTTTCTTTAAATTCTGAAAAAAAAAACGTTTCTCATTTAAAACTTTTCACTCGGTTCGACAGTATGTCGGGAACACTGACTTTGGACGAATTCTCTCTCGAATATTTTTCGACTTTTCCTAAAAAAAGTGGTTCGCTGAAGAGAATTCTGTGTTTCAAACGACTCTTCGTTTTAAATACGGAATTTATCTCTACAAAAGAATTTGGTCTTTGATTTTTCAGGACGGATTATTCGAACCAATTTTGTGATGTGTATTTAAAGTTTATTTCTAGACAGTGCATTTTACTGATATTATTAAGTCTAAGAGATAACGAAACTGATGAGCATGACTCTCTTAATATTAGCCGCAACTTAAGTTGCCATACTACAGATTTCACCTATTGATATCGACCTCGAAATGCAGTCCTAATATCAATAATACTCATTGACTACGATAGTCTGGTCGATAATATGACGACTTTTGATAGCATGATTATATTGACAATCTATCGATATAGTCGATGGATAGTTACACGACACTAGAGCATTTACAGTACACTCTTACGTCATCTATAGGCTCGTGTAGCTTCAAAAAGTTATGTCATTCAACTTTACACAACCCTACAATCCGACAAAATATATAAGTCGGCACATAAGCATTATATCAACACACACAAGCGTATTACGTACATAAGCAACATTACATGACTCCGGCGAAGCCTCCCAACCGCAGCTGCCTTTCTACGCGTCATTAGCCCAGGATTACCGCGGCACTGCTTCTCATCCGATATAATGCATGGATGTATGCCTGGCTCACTGAAACTTGTGTATTAGAAAGTAGTGTCTGGTCTTTTAGTTAAGTGGTAAAAGTCTGGTCCCTTGGTTTAGTGGTAAAAATCTGGTCTCTTACTTTAGTTAAAAGTCTGATGGTATCTTGGTTTAGTGGAAACAGTCTGGTCCCTGGCTTTCAAATACCTCATTAATAAATGATGAATTACTGAATATACATACGATAATCACAAAGAAAAACAATTTGTACTAAATGTATGAAAGATATCTAAGAGAAAAGGTCTTTGATTAAAGAATAGACCTAAAATAAAAATAAAAATTTGTTTGTTTGTCGGTTTGTCTGTGCGTTTGTGCACGCTAATCTCAGAAATGGGGGATCCGATTTGAACGTGGGTTTCACTGATGTACCGCTGTAAGCTTCACTTAATATGAAGTGTTTGTTTTATGAAAACCGGTTCATAAATAAAAATTGGGGGGGGCGGGGGGTACGGGGTAGTAATAGTGTAGTATATGTATGTCTGTATGTGGTTTATATTATAAATGGACAATGTTTGGTATTTTCGGGAGAAATCGAGAATTCGTTTATGCTATATCCTTTTATCTATAATAGTATCGTGTTCTCGCACTAGTCCTGCGGGACAAGGTCACACACTTTTACGACTTCTATATTATATTTAAAAAAATGTTGAAAAACTTTTGTTTAAAGTTAATACAATGGGTAATCTTAATGCTTAGTGATACAATCAGCTGTTATACGTCGGATAGTATTTGATCGTTCTTAAACTTATGAAATCATTACTGCACTCATTCGCATTTCAAGTGTTAAATGCGAAAGTTCAATTGGTCCTGAGGAAAGAATTCATGCTAGATTTCATAGGCCGTTAAGCATACACACTGTTCGCTTTAAAGATATTTAAAGCTATTTCTAATATATTATGAATAGGTTTCAGTCCGCGGTTTTGCTTATTTTGATGATTTGCTTTATTATTATACGTAACATACCTCATAACATATGCCCTAAATTTCGTCTGACTCATGCCGTTCCGTTAATGGAACAAACAGACAGTTAGGCAAAGAAATCGTATTATATTGGTATCGTATAATTATTTAGGTGTTGGAAGGTATGAATTATTATTATATGTAGTAGTATTTCAGGTTACTTTTTAAAGATTGAATTTTATTTAGGTTGAAATTTCTTTACCGTTATTTTCGTTTTTCCTTATTTGCCGACAACATTTTGAGATCTAGTTTTCTTAACTCCGTTTCTCTATTTCTTCTTTCTTTTGAACACGACAAGATTCCGTATAACGACATAAATTGTGAGCGTAAAGCTTTGATGTCACTCGCTCTCTAAACTCCCATTACACGGAGCATTAGCCCGGCCGTTTAGGTTTTATGAAACTTATGGCTAGAAATTCTGTAAGCTAAGCTTTCGCTGTATAAATAGCGATATAATTTTAGTAGACCGTCACTTGTCGCTCGTTGACGGCGCGCTATATAGGTCAAGCGCTCGTTTCGCTCGAATGTTTATTTTCGACAACAATGACGAATGGATCATTCAGGCTCTCCTGGCAGACGACAATGAGCCGGGTTGTGGTCTGCTGTCGAAGCTCGGTGCTTAGGGTGGTGTCGGGTTTCCTTTCCAATGGCAGAACATACAGACTAATTGAAATGCGGTTGGATCGGTATATTTTACGAATTTTGATGACGAAACCAGCAATTCAATTCCTTTATAGGACTTTACTTTAGTAACTTTAGTTTGTGTATCAACTACCTACTTAGGTAGTTGTTAGATGGCTACTATTTGTATGATTCCGTGCTATCATGGATGTACATCCTAACATGAAATTTAACATTCATCTTAGGATGGTTGCGTGCTTTTTATTTTAAAATGTTCCACAAACAAATACTTTTATTCTAATTCAACTTTTCATGGTAAGCGTAGCTGCGGGCGTAAAAAGTTTATTTTATAAATGGAAAAATGTATTTGTTACTTAGTTCTTCTTTTAAACAGCAACTGAGAGTTATAAAACCAACGCGATTTTATACAACCTCAAAGAGAATTCAGGGTAGGGTTCCTGTGAGATTTAAACTTACAAATATGGAAATAAATCGTTTTTTCCTGTCAGTTTTGAAAACTAGATGTTACTAGTTCATGTTCTGAATGCGCAGAAATGGCTCTTTATCAAGATTATTTAGTCTACACACTCTACTCATATCTAAAATTTCATGCGAGATTCCAACTTTACATTAAAACTCCAATGAAGGAAAAAATAAAGGAACAGTAACTGAAGGGAGAAGTTCTGAAGGTATTCAACATTTCGACTCCTGACACATCACCGCCTCACCTTATAACAGCACGGTTTTGGTTTAAACGGCGTGGTAAGGGACATACACTTAATAACTTAATTTTTAGGGCAGCAACGCATGTGTTGGGGACCTAAGGAAGAACTTCAATCCTGTCCTGGCTTGGTGACAGATGGCTAAGCGACAGTGACCACTTACCACAGGTAGGCTGCATGCTCGTTTGCTACCTCAACGGTATAAAAACTTTCCTGTAGTGTAAACGTAATAAATACCTCATCAACTTGTACTGGCACATAGCATACTTGCATACCGTTTGGCTGAACTACGCAACACTGGGTCGCACTGAAAACCAGCAGTCGTGGTGCATGCACTACGGCACAGGTAGAGTGTGACACTTTTTCACAACGCAACTATACTTTGTTTAATATGCGTAAACAAATTCTCATTTTTGTATTTCTATGTTCTTCTCTTTTTCTATATATTTCAACTTGTAACTGTTGTTGTTGTCTATGTTGTGAAATAAATCGTATATCTATGTATCTAAATAATAAGTCGAATCCAGTCGCGGAGAATCGCGTGTATCTGTAGAGGAGGTTGCGTAACTGTCGCATTGTGGTTTAGCTTTCAGCGGCTTGTCTAACGTTGTCGTAAATTATATACCAGCACATATTACTGTGGTTGTTTACAAGCAGTTCAGTGTTAGTTGGTTAAGCAGGTATGTAGCTTAGTGGTAACGATTGTGGTCTCAGATTCAGAGTCAATCTCGGGCACGCGTCTCTATAATTTTTAAAATTATTTACGTAATAGCAATTTATTACTACTTGCATAAATGATTAGCTGTTCTTAAGTAATTTAATCTAGTGTACATGGTATACCAATTCGCACTTGTCCTGGCCACTGTGGCAATGTTTTTCTTATTCTAAATTCCGTGAAGAAATAGAGGACAAGTAGCAAATAGCTTGCCTTGCATCTTCCGTCCCGTTAAAGATTTAACTTGTTTTCATTTAAAATTGTCAAAATTGGGTTTCTTTCTCAAACACATTCTCTCTCTCTCTCTCTCTCCCACTCTCTCCTCTCTCTCTCTCTCTCTCACACACACAAATACTCACACACATAAATATACATTTTATATTGAATTTCGTCGAACAAAATTTTATTATACTTCGTACTTAAATTTCTCTTGTAAGTGGATAACCTAATTTATTCTTTTTACCTATGTCTTATGATGAATAAAGAATCTTTGACCCAAACCCACGGTGATATTATATAACCCTCATACAAAGTACACAAATTCGGATGGGTCTCGTTAGATCGCTCGTGCTCTCGGTTCAAGTGCAAGGTCGATCGCGATCAATGAATGTCAGGGTCGGTGGCGCTGGCGGTGGTGCATGTTGGCAGCGGTGGCGGCTCGCTGCTGGGGTAATACTGATTAATGAACCGACTGGCGTGTGTGATTTATGAAATGGTTTAACTAGGATGAGGTTTTAGATCTATGACTAAACTTTTTATCCTAACAGACGCTTTGAGCTAAATCGCGGGGTATAGTAGTCTCATATGTAGCGGATTCGGCATTTGACTCTGTGACCATGCGACGAATTAAAGGATTTAATAGCCTTGGTCTGTTTTGGGCACTTCAATCGAAGCTTACGAAGGATGCGTTGTTATCATGAACTGTGGCGTTGTGTATTGCGTTCTCTCTAATGATGATCTCTGATTTAAGAATTTATTATATGTGTTGATTCAGTAGAGTGGATTGAAATGTTCATTATTGGGCCTAATATAATCATTTATTATGGCTTACATTTATCCCAATTTGGCTGCATATTAATAGTTTGAGTCTGGTGAGATATGCTCTTTCGCAAACTTATTTATTTTCTCGTATTTAATATTAAGAAATGTTGAGTGGTATACGTATGTATACGTTATACATTTGTATTTACGTATTTACTTAAGTATGTGTACATCACAAAACCGGTTCGCACCCCCATCCGCTTCAGCTTAATATTTAGCCACTGCTTTTCATACATAATGTAATTCTCGCAACCTACTTTTGAAAAGTACTCGCCACTGAAATATATTCTCTACACGTGGATCTAATTTTTCAATATCTATAGTATCTTTAGGTCAGTACAATACCACTCGTTTTTATATTTTAGAAATTGTTACTAAAATCGTGAGGAGTTCTGACGGAGAGTTAATATAATATCCAATATATATATTGAGAAATAAAGTACTATCTGATATACTTGTGGTCCACCTTTGAAGCTAGTTGTTTGCGTTTTATTTTGTAAGGTTTTAAAGGTTTCGTCTCATTTACTTAGAAGTATTACAGCGTTTGTGGTCAACTTTATATTACAATTGTTTAGCAAATATCGATATTTGAGCTACATCCTAGTTAACTAAATCCATTTTTTAATGAAACTAATTTCATGGCGGATTGTTTTCTTCGTTTTAATCTGTCCAAGATCTCTGGCCTTTGCCTTACCAAGAGTAGCGTAGAAAATACATATAAAAGGAGCACTACCAGACGTGTTCATATTTTCTCCCAGCCTGTCCATTTGTCGCCGTGACAGATGTCACGCCCGGCCGTCCGACCGGCGTAATGGGCCAATTTGCTTCAATTGTTGACTACTTCTAAGCGATCACCTGCCCATCTTAATACTTGGATTGTACATTGAATTTTACGCGTTTAAGATTCGGGGTGGATGGATTTAGAATCTTTGAAACAGCTTTAAAAGCTTTTAAAGCTAACTTGAAACAATATTGTATATTTTTGTATCTGGTAGTCTCTCTTTGTTTGGAATTGAATTGGATTTGGATACATTATTTACTTTTTAGCATGTTTGTCATATCCTTACATAATCCATTCAGACTTGGATGAGATTGTATTGTAGTTTTTGTAATGTTGTTGTGTTCTTGTTATTTATGTTCAAATCATTAATTTAAAATGACACATTTTTGTGTACAAATGTACGACGAACGATGATAAAAAAATTAGCGTATAGAGTGATTCATATAAATATGTATGATTGATTTCCTGACGTATTGGTTGTGTATGTATGTGTATAGATGTGCAACTGTGTATAAATGTGCAAATAAGAGGCTACTGTTGCCTACTACACCTTTAATATAATCAACCCAAGATACTATCGAAGTACCTACTTAGATATACTACAATTGTGTTGCTACGACTAGCAGAAATGATGGTGGTGAAACATTTCGTAGTTCGACTTCTGAGCCACCATCACTACACGTATTTCTGCTTTATCACTTTATAACAGCAGTGTTCTTACTGCTGTGTTCTGGTTTAATGTGTGTTGGAAGGGAGACAAACATAACCGAGGCGTTCCGACTTAGTCCTCAAACGTAGCAGCAACAGAAGTTCGATCCTGTCTCAGGTTGTTTACAGGTGCCCATGGTCAGCAGTGACACTTACCGTCAGGGGAACTGCAGGCTCGTTTGCTACTTCAATGTTATATATAAAAAGGATTTGTGGTTATCGTACCACGAACATCGATATAATGACAACTAAAAACGGGGTTTAACTGCATATATGTACATATTTGATTATATGTTCATTATCATCGAATGTATATGATGTACATCGTGTGATGTGTTCCGATTCCCGTGAGCCGATGCTCGCATCCTATCACTTTTCGCCCAAAATACGCTTGTGACCTTGTCGGAATGGGGCTATCGCTATTTCTGATGCATGCACATTGTACGCCCATTTCGCCCCGAATGCATAAGCGTGCTCCATTTCGCGTTAAGTGGGTTGAATTACTAATTTTATTGGCTTGGTGTTGTTGTTAAAGCAGCGATTCTTGTTTCAATTTATGTGGTCCGATTTCCATATTTATTTATATTTACGTGTATTACTTCACTGCGTTAACTAACAATGGAACGTTTTTTTAAATAAAATCGGAACAATAATTATTAATACCACATTCATTGCTTCTTCACACTAAGTACCATTTCGGCGTTCTACGACCATCGACTACGTTCTCGAAACAATATAATTATAATTTGTAGTTTTTTTTAACCAAAAACATTTCGCTGATAACCAAATAACTGAATACAAGCCACCCATATTGAGGCGGGTCAACGTTTAGTATATTTATAAGAATAGATTACAAGGAGGTCTTCTAATGCTGCACCGGGATATTATCTTAATTTTAACGAAAAATCACTTTAAAAGTGTAGATAACGATGCAAATGAGGCGCGCAGGTTTATTATGCTCGTTTTCATAACTTCCACCCGTTTGTAAGCTTCGTGCAATAAAGCTCTCTTTATGAAAGCTTCGAGCTTTGCGCGAATTTCATCTTTTGTTCGTAGTTCGTTGGAAATTTGTGGCGTAAAAGCTACGCGGTACTTAATGCTGATGCCTGTAATGTATTTGTAAATTGTGTTTTGAACAAATTATTTATGAAACTGCAAATTTAATCGCGCTTGCATTGTCGAAGTAATTTAAGAGAAGAAGAGTCGAAATAAAGAGTAAAACATTGATAACATTTGTAAAATGTGAACTTTGATTTCTTTGAAATCTGTTTTCTTTTATTTTTATTTATAAAATCTATGTTATTCTTATGTTATGATATGAGTGCCTACGTGATATGTAAAACAATTTCGTCACGTTCTGCCGGCACGGCGTGATGTATAGCCGCAACCCTTTTCTATGGTCCACTGCTGGGCACGGGGCTCTTTCAACAACTGGAGGCCGAAGGCATCACGCTGATCCAATACTTGTTACGTTAGTGGCCTACCAATATTTCGGATATTCTTCTAATTTATTTCGTGTTGTTTTCGATTATGATGCGGAAATTTAACATCCAACCAAATACTAAGCTATATACGAATATTCTTTCACCGGAACGTGTAAATGAAATCGAAAAGTTGCCGAGATTGCCATCATTATCCCATAAACCAGTCGGCAATATCGGGCTGCATATTTCCTGGGGAGGAAGCGTGAAGCGAGATCGATCGGACAAGCGATGCTTCATGATATGCTTCATGATCGAGTTCTCGTTGCGAAGTGCTTCCTTCCTCTGTTCCAGTTGAGGATTTATTGACTGTTATTTGTGTAGCTGTTATGTAATTGGCTTTCTTCTCTCTGTGTTCTGTAATAAGGTGTTGGTGTAGACGTATAATCTCATGGGTTGTATAGGTTTTAATAAACTTACAATTGTTATAGTGGAGGGTTCTAGTAGCAAATTATTTGTATTTGGCCGCAACCCTTTAACTCCCACTGCTGGGTACAGGTCTCTTTTTTTTATGACTGGGAGGTAGGAAACGGGCATGCAGTCCACCTGATGGTAAGTGGTCACTGCCGCCCATGGACGTCTGCAATCGACCCAAGACAGATTCGAAGTTCTTTTTTAGGTCGACCACAAATGCGTTGCTACCCCTGAGGACTTGG
>DWNJ01002832.1:0-10146 GCA_018250275.1 Udranomia eurus
TACCCGTAAACCGAGGTGTTCCAACTTAGTCCTCAGGGCTAGCAACGCCTTTTTGGCCGACCTTAGAAAGAACATCGATCCTGTCTTGGGTTAATTAGAGATGTTCATGGGCGGCAGTAACCACTTACCATCATCTGGACTGCATGCTCGTTCGCTGCCTCTAAGTCATAAAAAAAAGCAAGTCCCTCACCTCCCATATAAACACATCGCCTGCGATGAGTGTCTCGTCGTGCATGCGTACGTCACTGAGGAGCAGGATGGCGCCCACCGTCGCCGTGACGTCCGCCGAACTCTCTGGATACCCCGGTCGTACCCTGAAGACCGATACCCGTAGACCTTCAGGTGTCAGCTTTGGCAAAGGTACTATATCCCTTTTAAGAAGAAAACAAAGTTACCAGCGACACTAGACTTATCTAGTATATCAGTACTATACGTATACTGAAATTCAGTAGACATTTTTCGATTCTACTGAATTTAAAATAGTTGAAACAAGACTGAAAGACAAGATTTAGTCTATGAAGCTTACATTTAGGATACCAATGTTACGGCTTCAAACAGTTGCAGTATGTAGTTAGATTTCATACGATAAAGATTTGCGGATGTATGTGGTCAAATACGACAAATGTTAAGAGAATAAAATTACTATCTCCCTTTTCGACGTGATATCGGATTGTAAATCGATGACCGACTGCACGCACTAAAAAGTGTCACGTTCCGCGTGCAAGTGAGAGCGCGGAACATGCGATTGAGAGATCGATCATGCGGCGGACAGGGAAGCGGTATAAAGTTCGCCGGGCCAGCTAGTCTAGAATAAAGCTGCATAATTCCTGGTAATACTTACATGAATTTACATACGTCGTTGAGAGGCGGCTCATTTAGGGATCGGTGGATGTACAAGTCTTTGTAGCGGGAGTGCGAGTAGCAAAATGCTTCAAACTTCTTTCGCGCTCTTTCGGAATTCATTCTACAGCCGCGCACAAATTGCTCTAGCAGGCCTGTGTCTGAAAGATAAAAGTCTCTTAGGTTTCCGCAAGTATTTGACCAAAAGAGACAAGGAATCGGTCAAGGCTTGCATACTGTATAATTCACAGTTGCAGAATTATTACTTGACTACCTAGGGTTTGTAATTATGGCGTGAGATTTGTATAAGGCGCTGTTGGTATAAGGCGGTCTAAAATCTTTTTGTTTATTTTATGTACTTATATCAAGCAGATTCCATCTTCAAGTCAAAAATAAACCTGCTCAGGTAAATTCAATTTACTACGAGCAGTCCCTACTTAGGACTTATGATGTTAATGACATTGGCTTTTTTCTTCCTATATCGAAGCAATAAATATTAATTTAATTCCATTTTTTATGTCTGTAGTATGTATCTGTATGTATGTCGTACGTATAGACAGACTATGACTTCGTCCATTTTAAGCAGTGTAAGCAAATATTTGAGACAACGTATCGAGCATTCTGTGAATTGTGTCAGATTATTTACATACATATTTTCATATAGATACGAAATCATAGCGCCAAAATTCGTGATTGCTAATTGCTACGATGATATCCTCGTAGGTATATTATATGTACAATCGTGGTTCGTGACGCTATGCAAATATTCCCACTAACTTTATTTTAAAAGTAATCATCAGTGTCGCAAATTCCGTTTTTAAGTGTTTCACAAAGACGTCATGTCTCACAAGTATTATAAGGATAAACATTATTATCCGACTTTACTTCTACTTCTACTACTTTACTTAGAATATTACTTAGTCTCTACACGTTGTTTATAAAAAAAAAATACTAAAAATATTAAATTTATAAAATTCAATGGTGTTTTTAATAAATCACCTACTTTTTAGTCGCGTGGCCGCTATTTTCATCGTTAAATTAAAATTATAAATAATGGAGATATAGTTCGGGGAGGTACTTTGCATCAGAAATTCTCTCCTGTCAGAATTTCTTACTTTTTCTTAATTCTTGATAGTTTTAGAGCAATGACCGAATAACTAATCTAAACTAAACATTTTTCTAGACGTCATTCCGAATCGTATGAGCATATTTTACCGAATTAACACCGATTTGGACTATTTTACTAGACTATTTCCTATATAATGTTCTATCGTGTGATACAGTAAGGAATTCGCAAGGCCAAGGTCAACTGTAGGCGACTAAAAGGGGGCTTTTGGGATTGGGGCGGTAAGAGTGGGTGCTCGAGCCGTCCATAACGCCGGGAAGGACATAGTTGTGGTTGGCCTCACAATAACGTAAACCAGGAAGCTGGGTCGTGCCATTGTGTCTCACCAGAGACATACCTGATGAGGCGATTGCTGGCGGACACTCAGTTGAAGTTCCTTCGGAGATTCTGAGTACCCGCACTAAGCACAGGAGGTAATCGACAGGTTTTTAGTGGTAGAAATCCCATGTGGAATAGCTTTCACGGTTTCCTCACGAGAAAAAAAGGCTGGAATTCTCGCATCTAGAGCCATATAGTTAATAATATATAATAATAAATACTACTAATATTATTATATTATAATAATTAATACATGGGAAAATCGGAAACCGTCCAGTTACAAGATTCGTGGTAGACGTAGGCATATAATATGCTGGTGCCGTTTCTTATTATATGATTTGGATTTAACCCATTTACATTTGACTCCAATCAATACAATGTACAAAATTTAAGGTACCTACAACAATTTAGACAAATTGACGTTGTTATTAATATTTAATTTCATTGTTGTTAATATTGAAGTAAAATAGTAATTAATTAAACCTCGATAAATCAAACTAGATTAGCCAGACTCAGATGCAAATACATTAACACTACTTTACACATGTATATTTTTGTATAATTATTTAACCGTGTATCTGTTTAGTCCCTGCTTAAATGAGAATTAACTTGATCGATCCAGTACTACAGTAGAAAAATATTTGTCAATTTCCGGAAATTCGTTACATTTTTCATGATACTAATATATTTTTTCTCTTTGTTTACATTTAGTTTATTGTCTTACATTAATATACACCTATTTTTGTGTTTTCTCATAATAACCCAATGCAATTATGCAAGTTAATATCTTTACAATTTGTAATTTCTAATTATATGAATTGTAAAATTGTTCAATACCTATTGCCTCGGGTTGTGGTAAATACGGGTTGGCTGCACACATGCTACGGAGATCGCGCACCCCCTTCTCCAGGTCTCCGGGTCCTTCACCCAGCTCCTGTTTGATCATTTCCGCAAGCTTCTCCGAAGGTCCCTCTAATAAGGCCATTGTGACACTTCACTTTACGCAAATAATGTTTACTTTTCGCAGCGAAACTGTAACGTTGCTAACACCAGCTGAGTAAGGACAAAACTGCCCGCGCTACCTCGTCATCTCTTTTATAAACAACAACGGTTCGTGTAAACGCGTGTTATGTCATTTTTAAACCGACTGCTCTGCAATAGGTATGTATTGTTCACGGCGATATTTGTATTTCCTCGGTAAAATTAAGATTAGTAGATGGGTTGAGTTATATCTGTTTCTATTAGAAAGGAATTATTGTATATAAAATAAAAATAACCGTTTTCAAAAATGTTAGTTTTAGCGATCATCATAATTCTAAATGTTTTGCTAATTTACTTTTTAGAAATGTTAGTTAGTTAGCTACCTATGATCGGCACGTCATTCATGTTAATTGATTAAGTTGACACTATCACGACCATGCTTTTCCCACTGTCCTACTTTATATAATTATTCTGTATATTTATTTGTTTTTGCACATTTCGATGACAACGTGAGCTCGTACAAAATTGACGAATGGATAAAATAAGTCGTCTCATTCATTTCCTAATATTTAAGGTCACATTGCAATTTTTTGTGTATATGTTGAACTTTCTCGTTTTTTGATTCGCTACGACTACTGCTAATTCACCTTAGCAAATTAAGACGTCTAGAAAAAATGTTTTTAACTGTTTAAAATCCGTACGTGAAAAGTTATAAACGAATTAAGATAAGGAAGCACTGAGTATTTCGCTGATTGTTCGAAAACTATTAAGAGTTAAGAAAAAGTCAAAAAAGATTCGGAAAATGAATGAAAGAGGAACATTTTTCCTGTAAAAGTCCTACCTCCTCGAACTCTATCTCCGTTATTATTAATATTAATTTGACGATTAAAATAGCACTCCGTGCGGTGCACCGCAGACCCGAGAAAATGTGCGATCCGTAACAACAAAATTATTTTTTTTCGTCATTAAATATTAATTTGAAAATTTGAAACAATTACCGTATCATCTAGACATCATCAAGCACAATATTCAATTTAAAGCAATAATTTTAAACCATTTTTCATTAAATGACTTAATTTCTGAGAGCTAATAAAAATACTTATTTTGTCATCATGGATACGTTAAAAATTCGAGTAATTCTGGAGTATGATTACCGTCGTGGCAGCAAAGCGGCAGAAGCGGCACGTAACATCAACAAAGTTTACGGAGCGAACACTATTAATGATCGCACTATCCCTTTTTGGGTTGTCGGTTTCCGTCCTAGAAATTTCGACCTAAGAAATTAACCCCGTGGTCGACTGAAAACATGTCGACAATGACGTGAAAGTTGATGATTCGCAATCTATAGCTGAATTAGCAGCAGCTTTCGATGGTTTTGATTCGATCGAAACAATATTGGTCCATTTTAAGTTGGCCAATTTAAAGGAAAGGGTAAAAAAGTTCGACAAATGCGTGGGTGCCCCACAAATCGAGTAATCTGATACGAAGTATACGAGACAGAGAAGTTACAGGCACTCTGTTCTGCTCCAACAGGCACACAAAAGAAGGCATTTTGAATCGCATTGTTACTTGCGATGATAATCCAAGTTTATGTTAGACAATTGCAAGCACTCAGCATGTTGGTTATATCTTGGTTCAGCACCGAAACAATGCCCTAAACGAAAGCAGACCTAAAAAGCGATGTTTACTGTTTAGTGGTGTAGCCTTTTAAAAACGTAAAGATCATTATTGCAAATGTGTACTGCGAAGAACTAAACACAATGATGGAGAAACTTGCACGTCTTCAACCAGCTTTGGTCAGTCGTTCGACTTCGCTGCTCCTACACGACGACGCGCGACCTCATACTTCACAGCAGGCGGTCTCGAAGTTATAAGAGCTGGAGTTTGAAGTTCTCGGCATTCACCGTAGTCGCCAGACCTTGCCTACGTTCCTTACGTTCATTAAGTGAAATTACCCATGCAATCATGGGTAATTTCACTTTTTTTCTATACTTTGATTAATAAAAATATAAAAAAGTGCGTTAACTTATTTAATGAAAAACAGCAATTTTATAAGTAAAGACCTATTAAATAACAATTATTTTTAACTTTGTTGTGTTTAATGTATATCTGTCATAGACTATTATCTTTTCTTGTTTATTTAGTCTGTTCCTGTCAATCATCTGTCACAGGAATACCCATAGAGAAATTAGTTCGATTATTTAAAAAAAAGTAACGGTTACTAGATAGCGGGTTAATCTAAGTTCGTAAAATAACGTGTTAGTGTATGAAATAACAATTAGTTAACAAAGAAAACATTAAAATGTGTCGCTAAATGAAAATATTGAATGTTCGTACTTTTTATATCTCAACATGGAACCATCAAAGGAGGCAATCGCTGTGAGAATAACGCGACTTAATCGTCAGATAATAGGCAAAGTGACCAGTACTACGACCAAACAAAACAGAAAAACAATAGACCGGGAGGCATTGCTAGATGCATTAACAGTTTTATACGATGAGTGCAATGAGGACCCAATTAAAAAGTGTGATGAGCTCGTACGAGCTTTTGTTGATAAATGTGAGTAAGGACCTTTGTTTGCTATCCGGTATAACAATCGTACAGAGTAAGGTTGTATTTCCGAATTAGGGTAGGTCTCATGCATACTCCTCATAGTGTGGAGTATGCATGATTACCCTAGGCGAATCAGTGACATCGTGTTTTTTCTAATAACTATAAACTACTCTACACTCTCTGTTTTGATCAGTGTATGCCAAATAAATAATGAAGCTGCAAAGTAGATTTTTTGGTATTATCCTTATTATTGTAGTTACTTATTTAAAATATCATGTTCTATATAAACGCTAAAAATCCAAAATATTGAAGCAATATTTTCTAGGATTTCTGTTTCTTTCTAGACATCACGTTTTAAAATTTAATATTTAACAGAAATAAATTATTGCAGTAAGCTTATAGCTAATTCTGAAAAGTTATATAATTAATATGATCTAACAAGTCATGTCATGAATGTGAAAAAAAATACAATATATTAGTATTATAATTTTTAATATACATTTTTGGGATGAAAGTTTCTTTATTAAGTACTTATATATATGTATTTGTCTTTACTTCACCTATGGAATGTCTTATGCGATATTAGTGATAGTTTTACAATTCTTGAAGATCTTTTCAAATCCATGCCAGTCCACTAAACAAAATCATGTGTGAAGGCATACTTTTATTCCCTGTCTAGTTTCTATTCTATTTTCTTCTCTCACTCTTTACTAGTATGTGTAGACTATTTTTTTATATATGTTTGATCAATAAAAGTGAAGTTTATGTAATTTGTACTATTGTACTTTGTCATATAATATGTCACATACATAAGTAAACAATATCTTCACCTTGGTATTTTTTTTTATTTCAGATCGAAGCACACTGGCAGAACTGCGTAGAGCACGAGTCTGTCTGTCTGATTTTGAGATCTTACAGACAATTGGTAGGGGTTTTTTTGGGGAAGTACATGTAAGTTTTTGATATATATTATCAACAGGCCCTAACCCTAATATAATGAACCTCAGTATAAAACCATTTCCTAGATTTAAAGAGTTAATTGATAACCCCTAGGACTGTCCATAAGAGTAAATACAAAATATACCCTCTAAATTATAAATCCATTTGTTTGCATTAAATCTGCTCACTTATATTAATACAGTACAATAATTAATAACTAATGATAAATAAGATAAAAATATTGCATGAATTAATAAGATAAAATTTTACTTTGCACAAGTATTTATTTATGCAGTGACCTCTTAACAACAGGCACCACAAGTCTCTTGATTGCATTGGTTCATTTAACAGATGGTACGTGAGAAACAAACAGGTGATGTGTACGCGTTGAAGAGTGTACGTAAGGAACAAGCACGGAAACGAGTTGCAGGTGCGGCGGATGAGCGAGACGTGCTAGCCACTGCCAATGGGCCGTGGATACCACATCTACAGTATGCTTTTCAGGTAAGCAGTCATGGTAACGTGCGGTACCATCATAGTAGTACATAATTAAGAAAATAATCGTTAAGGATGCAGTCAAATGCCGGGAATAAGGTTGTGTCACCTCTTATAACTTACATATGTTAATATTGTATTAAGCATCTAATACAAAGAGCCAATTAAATTTTATATACTTGTAATGTACTTATGTAATGTACGGCAAAAAAATATTCTGGTATTGAGATGGAGCTAGAAACCTCGATACTATGGAACTATGTGACATAGAAAGTTACATTGATTTGTAATTGTTTAATTTTATTAATAGTGTTGTTATTTTTTTGCTCTTTGTAGGATAGCAGCACTCTATACCTTGTGATGGAGTTGTGCAATGGTGGGGATCTGGCAGGCTTCATCGCACGACGGAATCATCCCTTGTCAGAGCGTGACGCTGCTTTTTATGTTGCCGAAATAGCTCACGCATTAAAAGCTCTACACGGCATGGGCTATGTCCACAGAGATATCAAGCCTCATAACATATTATTGGATAGGTGAGCAATACATTTATAATATGTTATTGAGAATTTATGTTTTCTGTTCTTTATTCCGAGAATAATTTGTTATTTACTTACCAAATAATTTATTGTATTATCTAAAAGATTTTTTCTAATTGTGTAAACGAAAAAAAGGGCTTCTAAAATGTACCTACATACAACAGTACATTACATTTAGGTGTTGCCTCGATAATTTTCTTACGGTCAGAAAGGCCTTCATAACGCGGGATCTGCAGCGTTTATTACTTTCGCTATGTGGTTAATGCGGCACACAAATCAAGAGGTATGTGTATGTGTGCAGATGCGGGCACGTGAAGCTGGGCGACTTCGGGTCGAGCGCGCGGCTGGCGGAGGCGGCGGGCGCGGGCGCGGCGGCGGCGGGCGGCACGCCGGACTACGTGGCGCCCGAGCTGCTGGCGGCCGCCGCCTGCGCCGCCGACCACGCTGTGTGTTTCCAATGCTGCGCCGCCTCCTCTGTGACCACCGCCATTGTGGGTTCGCGCAAGCTTCGCTTCCTTCGCTATCTCTGTCCACGTTCCACTAAACGCTCACAACAACAACGTTCACGTCAGTTTCTTCCGTTCCCCTTACTTGTGGACGTTCCAATTATAAACCCAAGTGGAATGCCCATTTTCATCCACCTATGTACTTAAATGGATAGTTATAACATGACATGGAACGAATTGTTGAGTTTTTAGCCTTGTGAGCTGTTATTGGAATGCATCATCTGTCTCTAAACCTCTCTTCTGATTATCTGAGCACTATATACTTACGCACAACAGTGTTGTGTCGTTTATGACTTGTATGAAGACAAGTTAAGCATCTGCTTATTATTCTCTCATTGTTGTTCCAACGGTATGTATACATATATTTCAATAAAAAAATTCTAAACTAAAAAGTTTCACTGAGAAGTAGAATAAAGATAAAGTTTATACTAAAAAGCTAAGTGATATCTACTTAATGAGATTAAAGACATGTTAGTCACCTAAATATTAGACTTTCAGTTTTAAAACCATATTAACCTACAAAATCTTACCTTCATCAAAATCTTTAGTCTTAAAAGAAATAAATTACTAAGACATGTACACTGAAATACTAGATTAACAACAACAATATAGTTGTAATACTTTTTGTGCACAAATAAGTAACTTTCTGGCTGCAAGCTACTACTCGCACAGCATCCTACTATTAGTTGCACGAAATTAATTCAAATGATTATAAAATGGTTTGGAAACTCACTGAACTCACTGTAGTCTAGAATTATATGGTCACTGTAGGAAAATATAATAAAACATACATGCATGCAATGTAGATGTCTTAGTTAAAAAATATTTATACTAAACCACATGATGTCACAGATGTCTGTGATGTCTTACTAAAAATTGGTAAATTTTGGTATTAAAAATATTGTAAAGATGCATGCAAACTTAGGTACAGAAAAACTGTTGTAGCTATGTCCGTATTTTCTTCTTTTTTTGTGAATATACACAGCTTAATATGTGAGGTAATTATTTTAATTAATATAAAAACTTATTTTTGCAGTCTGCTTGTGACTATTGGTCGCTTGGAGTGGTTGCGTTCGAATTGGTGACACTCAAAAGACCTTTTTCATCGGGAGAAGATGATTCAATAGCACAGATTTTAAGCAATATACAAAGGTAAGGATCCTTTACGTTTTTAAAACAATATTAGGTCCATAATCTGTGTGCAGTTCATATACATATAAACTCAAGATAATTTTATTGAATATAGCAAACCAGATAGAAAAAGCCAAGGCAAAGTTATGGTAAGTCATAAAAAACGTATGTATATAGGTTATTCAGCAATCATTGAGTGTATTTGCATACCTTACAATAAATAAAAACATTTGATTCCTAATTGTAAATGTTAATTAAACCGTGTACGGTAGATACGAGCGCGACCCGAACGCCGAGCCGCCGTTCGAGGCGCTCCCCGGCGCTCCGAGCCGCGACTGGCGCGCGCTGGTGGGCGGCCTGCTGCGCGTGCAGCCCGCGCGCCGGTACAACTACCTGGACACGCTGCAGCACGCCGCCATGCAGCATCTGCACATACATAATATACGCGACCAGGTCATTTCATTTTATATAATAAGACTAGAAAGCAGATGTACGGTTCGAGAATAAAATTAGTGTGACTGTATACTAATTAATTTTAAAATGTGCGTTGTTTGTTGTCCTTTATGAAAATTTGTAATAACAAAAGAGATGCTAAATTAATGGCAGTTTTAAGTACATTTAGTTAGTAGCTTGATTTAAGAATTCTAAGATTACCAATGTGAGAAAATTCCCCATGGATTAGTAAAGCTAGATTTTGGTTATGATATTTATTTATTATAA
>DWNJ01002833.1:0-10145 GCA_018250275.1 Udranomia eurus
TTTTCAAAATCGAACATTTAAAAAAGGCGGTAGAACATTTCATGGTTCGACAAGCTTAAACAATGTATCACAACGAGGTTAAATAAGATAATGATTAATAATGTCTGTACATCAAGTTAATATTAGTCCTATAAGTACCTTTATAGAAATTATAACATTTACCTACAGAACACTGCATGTATTACAGCCAATTTAGCCACAGCCAGTTAATCAGAAATTTATTCACGTATATATAGAAAACATACGTTACAAGCAAGCTTTATGGTTCATGCGCAATTTGTTATTGCATAACATAATATTTATAATATTAAAGTGCTCAGTTACAAAAATATTAATATTAATTTTTCTATTGTAAACATGGACATCATTATTTTAATGATTTTCTGTGCATTTATTTATTGTTTTTATGTTCGGGTCATTAATATGCAATTCCGAGAAACATACAGCAACAAAGAATAATAAGTAATAATAAAAACTGCCTTTTGTAGAAACTAGTGTCAACAGTCTTATTGGTAGTTAGAGTCAGCCGCATCTCATATAACTTCCCACATAGGCTACACCGCCAGAAAAATGTGGTTTGTTACGACCGAGATACGAGATTTCGGCTGCATCTCATATAACTTCCCACATCGGTCTTACTTACTTCTACTCCACCAGGGAAATACGGTTGAAAGCTAATAAATTAAAGGTCACATACTCATTAAATCCTTTAGTATCAAACTCGCTTTATTCTTAAGCAAGGTGTGTTAATCTTTCTTTGAACTTTGAATACGTTAACCTATTGTCCTTAAATGAAGGACATCGTTCACCGAAAATCCAGTCCTCTTAAGTTACTTCAACAGTTTCACAAACAAACGGCTATTATATTCAAACACTGATTTAAAAGAAGCGAGCACCAATGAATTTAATATGACGCACACAATAAATTCCTTGATTTATTGTATGTATAACAATATTATAAGGCGAGTAGTTTACAAAAAAAACATCTCAAAGGCGCCATCTGCAGTTTGGCCTGCCTCAGCGCTTGTTATACCTCAGTGACCATGAAACGCCGTTTTGTAGAACACTTAATATGTAGAATACTTGGCTAAGATTATTATTTTGTCGTTTTTTAAATATTGAATTTTATTTATGAGCAATGAGCAAATATTTATCTTAGTCTAATAACTCGATATAAGTCAAAAACATCTAAACTTTAACCTAGAATGATTAAGAAAAGAAAGGAAAAGAAACTTGTTAAAATAAAATAATTTAAAAGACAGTTTGAAATATCCATTTAAAGGTGGTAGACTATTTTACGGTTCGAGTCCGGAGGCACCACCGCCCTATTTATTATAACAGCAGTATTCTTGCTGCTGTGTCGTTGTTTGAAGGGTGTGGTCAGGGAGACATATTTAACCGAGGCGTTCCAACTAGTCCTCAGAGATAGCAATACATTCGTGGTCGACCTATAAAAGAATCCGATTCGATCCTGTCTTGGGTTGATTAGAGATGTCTATCAGCGGCAGTATGCTCGATTGCTACCTCCCAGTCATAACAAAAAAAAAAAAGATTAACTTAATCTGTAAGATAGGAAAGATATTCATAAAATACTCAAATTTTCCAATATGAAAAATTCCCTATACATATCCCCACATAATCGCGAAATAAAGACACCACACAGAACTCATACGCATCATCGTATCTAAACTATATCTAAAGCATAGAACCCCGTAATTTCTTAAAGGTAGCACGTGTTCGTTCTCTATGGTAACTTTATGGCAAAAAAAACAATGCACCCCACAATAGAGGGTTCAAAGAATAGGGATCATCTAGCTATCGGGTTTAAGAAAAAAATGGATATGTAACGTCAAACAACATTGCCTTCAAAGAGATGAACGAAAAAACTATTTCTTGGGCTCTGAAAAAAGTGATTAACATGCGATTCATTTAAAATTTTGTAACATTTTGTAAAGGTACAAGTGACAGTAGATTTATTAAATATCGAAAGAATTAAAATATAATTCAATCATACAGTAAATCAGTGAAGCAGTAAACAGATAGGTGGTTTCAAGCCAGTAATAAATAGTTTAGACGAACATAATTCACAATTTCGTTCCAAATACCACATCCGACAATAAAGTACAGAGTAAGACACTTCCGGATCTGACGTTACAGTGTAGGAACAACGCACCCGAACAGGAAATCCCAATTTAGATCCTCAATTGACTCATGTATGGCGAAATGGGCCCTTGTAGCTTGACATTTGAAATTTTGACGCAATCATTTTATTTTATTTGGAGTTTTGAACAGTGAAGCCTTTTAGTGCCGTAGACCAGCGTAACGTTACGTAAAATATCTCGAGAACTTTGGCTTTTTCTTCGGTGTCCTTTAATTAGCAAAAACATTTGAGTCCCTTAAACATGATCACGTGTTTTTGTTTTGACTCGATTTATTATTAAACAGTTTTAGTAGCCAAACAAAAACAAGCAAACCTTTGAACGAATTGATTTAATTTTATTGAGAATGCGTTGAAGTACATCGTATTATAACAAAAAAATATATAACAAAAGTACTTTTTAACAAAAAAATTAAACCGAAGATAAAGCACACACAAGTCAGTATTAAAATCAGTGAGTGGACAATCAATTATACCCCATTTTTGTACCTTAAGGGTTTGAATTTTCGTTAAAATTATGGAACCAACTTCGGAGTATACTCTATCCATTAAAAATAGAATTATCAAAATAAGTCTACTCTGTAACATGAAAAAAATAAACGTGTCGAATTGAGAACCTCCTCCGTTTTCTTCGCCGGTTAAAAAAGAGGGCAATTAAGATTTAGGTCTGGATGTCTATAGGTACTCCGTAACTAACAGCGGGTAATCATATAATAAAATATTTGCATTTCGTCGTTTTCTATGTTAGTGCTGAAAACATTTTTAAGTATGACAACGAAAAAAATTATATGTACATATTTAGACCACATTTTATTTAAGATGTATCATAAGTAACTAGCTAACAGTAAGTCCTGAAGTATAATTGCCATATATAAGAAATATATTACCTATAAGTTACAATATTTCATCGTAACACCATTGGTAGTTATAGAATAGTACTTAATAAGTTACAATCTCGAGACATTGTTAAAGTTACGGTCTCAACTCGCGTTAATATCAAAGTTGCATTCAACAATGTCGTTAATTTTTTGCGGGAACGTTCGTCGTCCCGTCGTAAACTGCTAAATGCAATTTTATAACCGGGCACTTAGCGAATATGGTGGCAATTACGAATTTATTGCAACGCCCAAACATCCTGGCCGTTTTTTGTGCACAGCTCTAAATGCACAAAGTGGGGAACTGCAGATTTTATACTATTTTGGGATTTATGTTTACAATCTCAGACACACATGCGCAAACATGTAAAAACCGCCAAGGGCTTAAAATTCCTACTAAAAATAATAATTTCAATGTTGACACATTGGTTTTTAAAAATAATAGCCAACCACATACTACGTACATACTTGAATATGGCAAACTTTCGGAAGTTGTTTAAATCTCGACGCGGCCATTTTGAAAAAAATAAATCGTACACCGTACTGCGCGTCCGCGCCTAAATTTGAATTTGGAATGCGTGAGAAACCGCCCGCAGGCTCTCGAATTAAGGCGTTCGGAAACGTGAATGAACTGAACCGTTCTTTAATTAAGCGCGCAAAAAACAAAACAAGTTGTATGTAAAATGTGCTCACTTTTTGTTTAATTACGAACACTTAACAAGAGAATTCTTTAGAGCGAATATCTCCTGATTATTTATTCGCTTAGATAAGGGTTTTCAATAAAACACCGTCGGCCAAATAATAAACGTGCTAGATGTAGACATGATTATGTTCTCAATTCATTAATAATAAATTAATATGTATGTTTTGTTGTTGTTATTGCATAGAAATAAACAAATTGTTGCGGAAAGTTTGGCGCGCACACTTTTAATTGAATAGTTATGGTTTTATGCAAAATTAACATTAAAACTGTTTCATAATATTTTTTATAACATTAGAAACAATCAAAGGAAAAAGCCATTTGAGAACATTACAAAAACGGATTGATGAATACACACATATTATATGCAGTACTATAAAATAAAATAATTATGACCCTACACAATAGAAGCAACAAAGCATAAAATATTATGTAAAATATTAAAATTTATTGTTTAAAAAAATGTCTACCAAGAGATGCTAAATTATGTTATGTTGAATATTTGGTATGTGTTTTGATAAAAAAACGATAACTAAATCATGTAATAGATAAATATCGACGCTTGGAAGGCAAAATTGACTAAGTGACATTTTAGGCCATATTAAGTTATATATTACATATTGTGGTCTGATCTAAACGGATATCCATGAATAATAAATAATAAAGGGTGTAAATAATATTTAATGCTCCCTGGGATTAAAACAGTAAAATTATTAGATGATTTTGAAAACAGAGATAACATTTTTAAAGAATGGTCTAACTAAATAGTTGAATAGTTGTTGTAGATGAGCAAATGCTCATAATATGCTAATGTGTTTTGTTAGAGTTAGCTGTACTAAAGACATACGACTACATAATATATACTCGTAATTATAAGATCTCAGAGACAGAAACGCATATTATAAACTCGAGATCGAATTCTTTTCCTTTTTAACGTAATTTATTATTATTTATTTATTATATTTTAACACAGTGGACGAACTTTTCACAGATAAGGCAAAACCATGAAAGTTATATAATATTAACGATTTAAATTAAGCCTCTTGTTCCATCGCAGAATGTATTATACTGTCGCTTCAAGATAAACAATACTACCACAGTATTGAGACATGCTACAAATAGACAAAGACATTCATAATAATGTCAAACTCTCTGCCTGTCTCTATGTCGCCTTTGAACATTCTGCATCACTTCAAATACATTTTTTAACGTTCTCGCATACCTGTCTGGTCTAGTTGCACGAGCTATGTGAAGACTGTCATCATAATGTTGACAAATAATAATTTTGCTCCAATAAGCACCGTGTCCCTTTCACAGGATAAGTAAAACCAGTTTCCACACTCAGGATCACTCTAGGGGACAGGCATTCAGCTCATAAAAAAGGCTTTCCCACTTCCCGTCTAGACGCGCTCGCGTGTAAGCTAACGATCACCATTAATATTTAATACGCCATTATAAATATTTAACTATACCACCGGGTCTAGTGTCGGGTGGATTAAAAGTTGTATGTTGGAAAATTACAGAATACTCGGCGATAAGACTGTATATTGATTTTTTATAGTAAAGTAAAGTGTAACGAAAGAGCCTCGCCTAGGCCTTGCCTATAAAAATACAAAATCTTTATATTCTCAGATACAATAGTTGCTGCTTTAGTTTAAACTGTGTTGCATCAAGCAGTATCTTCCCCGTCTTAGTAGGCAGAACTTATACTGAAAAAACATGTACCTACATAGATAATTCTTAATTTAATGTGTGTGTGTGTTTGTGTGTAAATGTATATATGCAGGAATGTATCTGTGTCTGTGTGTGTGTTTGTACGAGTGTGGGTCATTAGTAATTTTTTGTAATACGTTTTCCGCTCTATCATAGTCATAGCTTAGGAACCGTTCAATAATTGGACAAACGCGCTTAGCGATATTTTAACAGGTTTTAGTTTTCATTTAACGAGACATTAGTTCGAGCAGTTATACAAAACTTAATGATATTAAAAGTATCGGTCACATGTTACTGAACCTTTACCATCTACACATCAAACAGACCGTCGCTGTAAAAAATCCTTCTGCAATTCTAAAGCCTATAGAAGCAATAGGGATGTAGAAACTAAACGAAATTAAATACTTTTTTTTTATTGTAGTGTTTAATATACTATTATCGATAAACACACTCTCATATTTATTATATTTATAATATGTATTATTTAAATTTATTATGACAAATCAAAGGTTTTATTCTCGTTATACGGCTCGTGACGCCAGGGGCGGTACAAAAACAATTTCAAATTTGTTGTTTACGTTTAGCGTTACGTCACAACGACGCCATGACAGAAGTTTTAGCGGGAAAATTTTAAAATGAAATCAATTTTTAGATTTTAAATTATTATATAAGTGACATTTTTTTTAGATATATTTCATGTTTTATTTCATAAAAATATTTCATAAAAAAAACGTCTACACCTCTATTTTCCAATTCACGCCTCAACGGCACGGGTCATATAGGGAACTACGGCCGGCTTCTGTATGCGAGATAACCCGAGGTGTGGGCACGCAACAAGACACGGATCTAATGTGCTGAAACAACCGACTTTTTACCCAACAATGACTTTTTCTCTCGCCAATCACCATGATAAAGCGCGCGCCGGTACAAGAGTTTTTCAAGTTTCGCGCTCCACAAAAACCTGTTAAAACTGATTCGTTTTCACGTAAAAGACGATGTTTCAATTCACTAATGGAATCATCAGCCCGATTAAAGAGCTTATCCAGTCGACTTCTTTGACGGTAAACTTTTTAAAAATAAAAAATCTGATGACATGGAAAGCGTATTTCTAGCTCGTCGTGTTCTAAAAAAGCTGTTGTAAATGTAATAGATCTACATAGTTTACTTACTTACTTAATTTAAATAACATTTAAGAATGATGTTGGTACTTATAGTAAGTATAAATAATCCCGTTATTATCTGCGACTGCCCATTTTTACTTGTGAAATGAAAACTCACTGTTGAAGCTTATAGTAACTTCCTTTTTCAGTCTACAACATTATTCAGTTAAATTCAACAATAACATTTTATTATATTATCCAAGATTAATTCCTCAGAATGATCTTAAATTATACCTTTACACCAGGACATAACATTTGCATACCTTATAGCTTTGTATTCTATTTCTATTCTATTCTCTTGTGTTCTACTTACAATTGTATACCTTGTGTTCTATCTACAATGTGCCTTACAACGTATTCTATTTCTACTCTGTTCTCTTCTGCTCTACTTACAATTGGACGCATTACAAAAAAATACGATCAAAGAGGAATTTGGAAGCGCGCATTAATTAGTCCAAAAGTCGTCGTAAGCAAAAAAAACATTACGTCAACCTTCGCCCGACGAGTACCAACTTAATTCATAGTCCGTCGCGTCCGATAAGAGTACACCTTACACACCTGCAGCGACAGATAACATCAGAACGGATTGTGGTTCCCGTTAATTAGCGATTTGTGGGTCATTTGCCGTGCCCTGTCCTCTGCTGCTTACACCTGTTGGTTGTTGCCGAGGCGATGGCGCGTTTGTCGAATAATTAATTAATAATTAATAGTAGGTAGAGTATCATGGTAGTCAAACCGAACATTTGGATATACATAAAAGTGACATCGGGAACGTATTCATACAAACATTTCGAGGAATTCGTCCAACACAATTTAATTAACCTAATTAGTATATATCGGAGCGTCATTTCGGCTTGTCCAAATACGTTTAAATCTCTTTTTGTTATACGAAAGTTATAACCACTTGGTAACTATTATACGATTTATTGGCTTTTTCCGGTCTATAGGTATTGTTTTCTAAATTAGAAAGTCCAGCTGACATTCCAAATTCAGGAGTGTATTATTTTATCCTTACACACATAGGATACAGCATTTCAAGTCTTTACTAGCCTATAGCCTGCAGGGTTACTTTTTTTATACTGGTATAAAAAAGTAAAATTAACCCTGGTAACTACGCACTCCGTTTCTTAAGGACAAAAACGTAGGGATATCGTCGCTTCAGCCGAACCACGAGCTGATCCACAACTTATCTTACCATATGCATCCAATGCCCCTCTGAGAAACGGTGCGTCACACGCGAATGCCCTCAGTAAGTACCCGCACTTAGTTATTTCGAAACAAAATATTCAATGAGTACTAAAAACAAATGCCTGAGCCGGCGCGCTCGGTACTCGGAAGCGATGGCTCGCAATTATGTCTTTTTCAGTCGTGTACGTTACCTTTGTTAATGGCGAATTTTTTAATGGCCGCTATAAAGCCGGCGGCAGGCGAGCGTGCACGAACCCTCTATGGAGATTTTAAACAACTTAGGCCGCGCGGCCGCTGAGCTGTTTTGCTGCGATTGTCTTGTAGCGCATTCTTTGTATGTCAGTTATGATATAAAGTTATAAGGTTACTCGATTCGATTCGCATACCTGCTCCCGTTATAGGATTTTTCGTTCACAACACTTCATATATACAGACATAGCTTACGACTTTTGTGAACAGGAACAAGAAAACCAATGTATGATGAGGATAAAACCAATCGAAACGTATTTACTGATTTCATACAAAGATTTTTTGATCTTCAGATACTTTTGACTAACCATACCTACTAACTAACCCTTGGTTATGATTAGTCCACCGCGACCGGACTCTACTTGTGCGTACTTAGACTGTTGATTCGATCATCATGAAGTTTTAGACACACCTTTTCAGAGGTATAGAAAAGACACGGAAGAGTATTAATTTTTTTCTTGCCAAATTTTCTAACTACACAAAATAGGAATACATAAACGTGAACAAGTTTATCGCGCGTTCAAACCGCCCAACTGCGAGCCCGCCTAAGCGCGAACAATTCACCAGTGCCTCCGAGACATCCGCGGCCCGCGATTGTATTAACGAGTTAACGGTGATCACTGGTACCGACGGGGCGTCACGGCCGCTGAGTAATGGATTAATAGATATTAAACGCTAAGCGATACGTCGGTACCGCTGCCGGGGTCTGCTCAACGGAGTTTAGTCACAGATGACTAGTTAGCGCTGTGGTAATGAGCTAATCATGCAAACGTTGCCGTCGTTTTTGCGTTAACCAAGTGCCGGCGGTCGAGATGTTAAATAGTCATTGTAAACGGACAATAATATGAAGGAATCCGTAATGAGCCGATGCCGTGCTTGTGCTTCGAGCATCGAGTGTCTATCCTAATCGGGAGGGAGAAGAGCGGGAATTGTACGTACATTGTTTCGAAGTGTTATGTTTATTTTTTATTAATAAGAGAGTGATTAAGAGAGAAGCAAGATGCTTTGAGCTTTTTATACAATCTGATTGTAAAAATTATCATCGTATTAATTTTATTGACAAAATAGACCTTTTAATGACAATTAGTATGTAACACAGGATATACATAAGATTTCTTGACATAGAATTGAATGAGCAAAGATACTTTTACCATGTCTTAAAGCACGAAAAGCCAGATTTTTTGGTCTCTAACTTTTTTGTTTTTGATCTTGTCTGTTGCAGTCTGGATTGTCCATGTACCTACATGTTGTGATATTCACAAGGTGATATCACAATGCATTTTACGTGCAACACGCAATGATAATATTAAATGTCTTGCAACGGAAATGCATTCGCACAACCATCAATTTGAAAATGTATATTTGTTTTATTATATTATGCACTTGTTTGTTATAGTTCAGTTTAGTTGCTCGTTTTAGTTCAGTATATTTAAAATATTGTAAAAAGATATCATTGTCTATCTGACATAGCAACGCGTTTGATTAAATTATAAATGCGAAAAGTCATTAAAAAAATAAACATCGTTTGATTTCGTTCCAACTTCGACAAGTTTGAATTTCGAAAATCCATTCCACAAGTTCTTTACAACCTTTAAAAAACAAACCAAATACAAGCTTACCAACTTACGAGGCCAATGTTGTTTTAGGACGTATCCGTTCATTCAAATTTTCACACAAAAACTTCACTCAAAGACGGACGCATAGACGTTTTGTATGGACCATCCATTGATGCCACCAGAAGTGACATGTTCAGAATGACAATGAATGAAGTGGAACGGCGATGAAAAAAAAGCTTCATTCTAAAATTTTGATTGAGCGATCGACGGCATCGACTTGTGTCGCGAGAAATACTCATGCGTAAATTAAATATAACAGAAAGTATATAGTAACAAGTTTGCTAAAATGTTAAAAATTAAAAAAGAATTGTTCTTACTTAAATACTTTCATCAAATATATAATGTGTAATTTCTGAAAAAGTTCAACATAGAAATTTAAGTAAAGTTACTAGTTTTTTTTTATGCCTGCGATGTAGCAAACGAGCATGCAGTCCACCTGATGGTAAGTGGTCACTGCCGCCAATGGACATCTGTAATCAACCCAAG
>DWNJ01002834.1:0-10143 GCA_018250275.1 Udranomia eurus
ATGCAAATGTTAGGTCATAGAAAAATTAATATAGTAACAGTTTACAGTAGTACAAAAGGGGGTCTTAACGCCTAAATAGCGTTCTCTACTAAACAACATTTGGGTAGGAACATAGTAAAAAAGACATAGATAGGAAAGGTGTACAGCTATAACAAAGATAGATATATAAAAGATTAAGAAAAACAAAAGAAAGAGAGACAGACGATAGGTACAATGAAATGGTCGAGGAAAGAAAAAGGAACAGTGAAGAATGGGCGTCAGGGAGAAATAGGAGCTAGTAAGCAAGTTGGAGAATCAGATAGTGCTCTTTGACTTGACTTTCAAAAGATTCCGATTGAAAGTGTTCCAATTGTCTGATGGATAAAAGTTTCAAAGATGTATAGCAAAAACGGTAAATGATTTTTTAGGGAACGTAGAAGTGTGTATGCTGAGAGATGGGAGCTCAAAATATTATATGTTCCTTATGGGAAACATAATTATTAAAGTTCAAAATGTTTTTTTTAAAATAAGATAAGAGTTGATGGATTCAATAAAACACCATATAAAGCTGAAAGAATTTCTTTCGGAGAAGTCGGATAGCGAGCCACTTGAGCTACGAGTACGATATTATGAAATATGATCATATTTACGTTTGCCAAATATGAATCTTATACCAATTTTGGAGACGCTCGAGTTTATTTAATTCCTCCGTTAGATCAAAACGTGTATTACGAGAGTATTTCTACGATAGGTACGTACATATTTTATATAGTAAACTCTGTTGTATAAAAAATAACGTGTTCAGACCTCCTATGTATTAACCCCAAACACAAGATTTTGCCTCAATACGTTTATGTTGATATGTGCTGTAGCTTATAAAGTTGAGAACCGCCGGTCAGACAAACAGCGGAGATAGATACTGGAAACAAAATAAACAGACGCTTGGACGTTGGCACCGACTATTTCTGCGGATAAAGCGTGGCTTATCCCTGCAACGCCGGGTTAAAGACGAATTTGAATTAACCGTTTCGTTATTTCCTTAGTTATAACTCTACCATTATTATGGTCACGACTCCACATTTATTATGGTTCATTATAACGCTACAATTAGTATTGTTATAACTCTTCAGTGATTATGGTTAGACTTCGGGGATATAAGTATATACTTGGAATAAAATAAACAGATGCTTGGCTTTGACAGTGACTATTACTGTGACTATTACTGCAGATAAAGCGGCTTATCCCTGCAACGTTGTGTTAAAAGACGAATTTAAAGCAACAGTTTCATTCCTTTCATTATTAAAATTCAAAAAATTGTTGGACATATTATTTATAAATGTTATATTTGTATGGATAACAGATTTTGTTCTAAATAATCATATATTGTTTTTAAAAACCTACTAGTAATGTTGTTGACCCGTTAATTAGCTAAGCTTCCAAAGAATTCACGTTAATAATGCAACAGGGTAATGAGGTAATAGGGATTGAACCCACGATTTGTTGATCATTAAATCCGTCAACCTAACCATCATGCTATTGGATTATTGTTGTTATGAAAAAACATATTTGAGAGTCATGCTTTCAAGCGTAGGTAAACTACTATGTGGTTTATACATTGTTCCAATATAGAGGGAAATGAAATGAAATCAGTTTAATTATATTATAGATAGCGTCAAAAAATAATGTATATGAACACGAAATATTTAATACCAAGAAGTAATGTTTAGCTTCGACCTAATAAAAGCGTCTTAAAACAAACAAATTGCATCAGTTTACTCCATGGTCCTAACATTTTGCATGCAATAAAACCTAGCTGTATTATTGGAGCAAGCGCTCATCCCACCAAGGCAATGAGATGCAAATAGAGGGTAATCATCCACTATACATTTGCATTTCATTTCCCTTCAACGTAATTACGTTCGGTCGTATTCGGAGGCGAATGAGTTCAATATTTAATTATGTATGGGTAAGTAATTATGTATAAGGAAGTTTCATTAATTTCGGTGATGCAATTTACTGAATAGTGTAAAACTACATGTAAATTATCGTTTTAAAATCATTATTCTATTATACAGAAAATATGAGTCTGTCAACTTTACGTAAATCCAATTCACGAAGATTTTTTGTGTAGATATTACATGACAAGAAAGCTAAGTACGTTCCTTTTTAGGGAAATACCCCAGTTTATATCCAAACCAAATTTATTCGGAATAAAATCGAACTTCAGTTCACAGTATGGAAATCAGATGACTCACTTTCTGAACGCCGTAACATGGATCTTCATCTCCACATAGCAACGTTCGGGAAACGAAAATGAACTAAGGTTATCGCCATGGCGGAAATGTGAACGTAGGTTCGTCCGACTAAACGATAGAAAACAAACAGTGAAGCTAAATGCCATTGAAATGTTCAAATAGCCGTTTATTTCACACTGAATGTTTTTCTTTCTTCCTATTACCCACAGTTCAGCGCACTAGACGTCTCGTCTCTGCGATTTATTTGCTTTGGTAACAACTTCCATTATCTGTAGCCGAAGTTGCGACGAACGAACTTTGTGAAAGCTCCACACGCGTATGTACCTTATACTCGTACGTAAGGTATGTACATTTCACGCCATCTGGCTCTAAACGTAGTATTGATTAAGGCTAATGTGTTTTGGATGACTGGTCATGTGCCCGGCGTTTTGCAAACAAGACGGACTTAGCTATGTTTGCTTCATGTTTAGCTACAAATAGAAAATGGGGCAATATAAGACGCTATTATAATACGAAATAGATACAAGATTCAAAATTATTTATGCATTCCGCCTTTACGGACCAGTTTTGAGATTGACCTTCATACATTTTCATAAAGATGTCGAGAGAAAAATGTTTAAAGAAAAGTGGTTAAGTTGAATTTAAATTTCGTGTAATGCCTATTTATTTATATTTAAAATTATCTTAAATTTTCTTTTCTTTGTCAATTCGAAGTAGACATTTTATTGCCAATTTTGAAAGCCTTATTTAACTGAAGAGGTAATTATACGAACAAGCAGCTAGCATTTGACATTGACTAGACTGGAATCCGATTACTGCTGAGAGGTTTCTAATGCCAACGGAATTTCACTCCTGAGTGGAACATTCAATTTCACTCTACTGTAGGTCTCTTAAGCTTAAAAGCTGACCTCTAGTCCTATATGCAGCACTCACAGCTACTACTATCATTTTAATTTCCTGGCTTTACTAGATTTATAAATGTATAAAGTTTATGATTTTCATGACGATTTATGATTTATGATTTTCACTTTTTCCCCGAATAATCTTTCGATGGTGATTACTAGTACTAGTATAGTAGAGAAATATATTTATCTATACCTACATATCCTTAATACAGTATCTACAGTAGATTAATATGAGCTACATGATTAAATCTTGGCAATTAACTGTCTGTAATACTAAAATTTATTCTCAAACTTCACATGTAACTGAACAAAATGTATACGAGTATAAGTTCGTTACTATTGCATGTGGTTTTAAATCATATTTATCTAGTTATGTTATACATCTGACAGTTGCTTATGGTTAGTTTCCTGTGATGCAATTAAAGACACTAAACGGAACTAACGTTTTTACTCGTAATTAAAAATACTAAGTTGGTAATTCTACAATACCACAGAAAAACACGAAGCATCGAGTCATTTCTCAATAGAGACACGTCTCACGCCTGTCACTTCCCCTTGTGGGTAAAAGCTTTTTATGGCTTTTTTACAACTTTGTAATATCTACTACCCATGAGAAAAACATAACATTTTATGTGTCATTTTGATTTTATACCCCTGCGTTTGGGCCGAATTCCATATAGCCATACTTTAAGGTCGGTGGTGGTGGAATATAGTCGTCCGACTCCGGGTGCACCACCACCGCATCTGATTCTGCCATATAACAGCAATTTTTTGGGTAAGGATAGGTAAGGTAGGGGAGGAATACTTAACCGAAGCATTCCAACCTCAGTTCTCTGAGTAGCAAAGCATTTGTACATAACTAAATAAAGAACCTCGATCTTGTCTTGGGTTGATGACAGATGTCCACAGCCGGCAATAACCACTTACCATGAAGTCGACTGAACGATTGTTTACTACCTCAATGTTAAAAACAACAAGTGTAATGCAATTCACACACGGAACAGGAGACACTTCAAAAACGTAATTTAAAGTTTTTTATACACATTTTTAATTGTCGCTTATACTCACCGCCTTGCAACATCAGTTTTCGGCATACATATACTTTCACCAGCTAATCCTAATACATTTATTTGTCTATTAGTCGTGATGCATTTTCGTCTCATCGAGTTTCATAACGATTCTAAGTAGTGTCACTTCCAACAGCCAAGTGCGTTGTTACACTCGTTCCAATGTACTAACGATCTTCCAGCAACCAAGAGCTGAGACGAAGAGCCGAAAGATGCTGAGATAACAATATGAGATAATGAGACGCTTTTCCTATGGCGCTGCCGAAGGCATTGGAGTGGATGTTTGTTTTTGTGGCTTTCACCACCAATATGTAATCTTTCCGGAAAACATTGCGTTATATATGTCACGTTTCTCGTTTCCTTTTCCAACGCGAAGTTGATATTATGACAAATATATTTGTTTGCTTATGAGACGAATCTTTGATAGGTATTGTTTTTATATAAATGTGATAGAACTCGTATGGCAGAATTCTCGTGGCTCGCTCAAACAACTGTTTGACGATGACACGACAAACGCTCTAAGCTAAAAGCACTTGCACTACTTACTTTTTTTTTTGTTTAACAAAAAACTAACATATATTTGAGTACCATTCATCTTTATATTACGAATTCATGTTGTAATTGTATGCTGCAGATGTGAAGAAAATCCTCAAAAGTCTCTATCTCGTACTTCAATCAAGGCGTTACAATATCGTTCCGTGAGTGAAAGTCAAGCAAATACTTAATTAAAACACTTGACAAATGGATGTACCGGTAGCAAATATACAGAAACCATTGATTACTTACCATTGAAATGATTCTGAGGCGGTTCGTAGTGTGCGGGGTCAGCTAGTACGTTGATATATGTTAGACTGTAGCGATTACATAAAATTTCAGAACAAAAATATATCTGTATACATAAGCTACCCACACTTTATGTTTGCATTTCAACCAACACTCGATCAGTTAGGTTTTAAAAGCCTGGGGCAGTATTGTTACTTTCACTATTTGATACTTAAAGTTTATGGTTGTTCCAATAAAATTCAATTAATATCGAGAATGGGAACAGATTAAAAATGGGGATTTCAACATGAATAGCTACAATCCGATTACTGTCGAGGTGAATTCTATGCGAACGGAATTCCATTTGAGAATGGCATTTGCAACGGTTCTCGTACTACTATTTTATAGACCAGATATGGGGGACAAATACTCAGGTTATAATGCTACTGGTCACTGCCATCCATAGATTAACCTACTCTGCTTCGTAGAGTAGTACAACGAAATTAAAGTAGTTTAATTGACACGTAACAAAACTTTATGATTAAAATTGTTTTGTCATTCAAAACAACGTCATTTTTGTCACAATACATAATAAACCATATGGTCCAATTACTATAAACAAACACTCATTTCAAAATCTATATATAGTAAAAATATATATATATTTTTATATTTTTTTGTTTTTCTTTCAAAATTAACAAACTACTGCGAAACTGAAAAGGAACGTATAAAGGAACGTAGGAACGTAACGTATATTATTTTAATGCTAAAAATGAGTGCACTTTTGATTTTAATCTCAATACGCCATTATAGATCAAAGCCGATATGCACTAACCTACTTCTATACATTCATTCATGAGAACTGTGTTCAAGAGCTGAAAACTTCGTTCCAATCGCGAATGAAATTTCATCCATTCCGAATTCCTCTCAACGTAATCGGATTGACATCACTCGAGAACTCTTAAAATCTTTTAAATAAGAGCGGAATTATTTTTCAAATATTTACCCTAGATTTTTAATTGTATGAACTAAATAAAGGAATAAAATTAAAGATATTGAAAGTGCATTACCGTTAAAGCCACTGATATCTACTCAAAGTAACATTGATTAATTCATAGTCAATGTTAAAGTGAGGAATGATATGAAAACTAGTTACTTGCTTCAGTTTTAGTTAATTAACTGACTAATCGTTGTAACAGTATGTTCAGAACATTGTATAGACCCCATGTTTAATATAAAGAATCAAATCTATGAATTATGTTAAACGTCGGAAGCGGTAAGAATTTGATTAGAAAGTGACCTATTTTGGCCCGCTTCCTTGCCTTTGAGAAATCCTTATGAGAAATAATATGCAAAAAATTAACAAGCATTTATCAAATCCAGCGAATTAAGCTAGGGATATATTCTTTAAAATAAATAAAACAAAATTTGTTGTAAAAAGTACGTTTAGTAGACGGAGCCGTATTCTTTTCTCGTTTGTAAATAATGTACGTTGATACATTACACCATACGACTCCATGTCAGAACAAATCTTCCAAGGAAATGTGCTCGTCAAGCAAAGTACTCAAATATAGAAAATAGCGTTCGTTACCGAGAATCATTATTCCCTTCTCTGATTTATGTACGTAAAATAAAACTGGAGCGAGATGTCTGGGGGTCGAATATCTCCTGTTAAAGAAGATAGACGAGTGTTGGTAGCACCGTATATCTATACCTAATATTTATAATTACAAATCGATCTTCCTTTGTTTATTTGTCCATTATGGACTTTGCTCAGAATTCTCTAGAAAAAGGTTTTGGGATATTACAATTATATAGATCGGACAACAACGATCGGATACATATTTGATGAGTTACAGTTGAAAACTTTGTTTTTTTGTTGCAAACGGATAGGGACAGGGAGGGACGGGGACAAGGACGAGGAAATTATTCTAATATCTGAGGTGGTACGAATTGGCTTGGTTCAATATATGATGTTAAGTATTTCGAAAGCAGTAGAACCTTTCTTTCGTCTCCGAAGGTTCCACCTACTTCTGCCCTAAAAGTGTTGTATTCTAGTCTGGTAAGCAAAGTACACTTAATGAGATGAGACTTCAACGAATCTGTTGTTGACTGCAAACAGAACTTTAACCATGTCTGGGGTTGATTATCAAAAGTCAAGAAAAAAAGACAAGCCCACAGAGTTTCTTGCCGGATTTTCGCAGATAAGGCTGCATTCCGATCAAAATAAATGATTTTGATTTTGAATTTGTGTATCTCCTAAATCGAGTGTGACCACTTACCATTTGGTTGACTCTATGCTTGCTCTTTTCCTTAATATTATAGTAATACGTTGACTGTTTTTCCTCAATTTTGGTTGTATCTATAATATATTATCAGTATATTACTCTATACTTGGAGAATGCGGCTTTTACCTTATTTTTGTCAATATCAACGTTGAATAATTAATAATCAGATAATTTTCCTCTCCGTCAAATCTTGCAATGGGAGGTTCCAAATTCCCACAGCACGACTTTCTGTTACGTAAAGTACCGAATTAACTGGAAATCGTAAGCCACCATACTCCCATGGTGCCCATGAAGTTAGATTGACTTTTTAATTGTTATGAATTAAGTTGATCAACTCCCGTAATAACCCATAGGTTGAAGGAATCGGTTCGTTGTAAGTGTAACTTTGCAGTAATACTTGGAATTTTTCCACTGCGCAATATATTTTTTAATATAGCAAATATTATTTAGAATTAGCAAACATCTTTAAAATCAACGTTATTTATTAATTACTACATTATTCTTAGTTTACATTATTTTTTCTATTCTACGTGGTTTTAGTTTTACTTCTACCGTATATATTATCTTCTTTATATATCGTATCTTTCTTCGTTTAATTAAATACCTACGTACGTATAAAGTTGATTTCAGTTTGTCCTTAAGGTTGACTAGTAGCTAACATTGGTATAATAACGTGTAATAAATAAATAAATGTATATCTAACGAGCCAATTTTGTTATTAATTTTCTGCTTTTGACCAGAAGAGTCAGGCGTTAGGCTAGATCACATTACTTCAACTCAAGTCGTTCAAGAGTTACATACTCGTAGCTAAGAGACTGTACGGTGGATTCTTACTGGCTAGGAGTTTGGCCTTAAGGTTTAAATTCTCGCCACTGAATATACCGGGAAATTTAATGTACAGTCCGCGCATAAATTGTGTCAGATTCTGCATCTGAAAGCTTCGATCTATCATGTTACCTAATAACATGATAGATCGTGTACTATGTAGACTAGCTGTGGGTCTATGCGCGCTTCATTACGATACTATCTTTTAGCCACAACTTCGCTAGGGTTGAAGTTCTCAAATACAAATATCGAATTGCAATAAATCATTTTTAACCCCCAACGCAAAAGGAGGTGTTATAACTTTGACGTATTTCAGTGTTTGTCTGTTTGTGGCATCGTAGCTCCTAAACAAATGGACCGATTATGATGCGATTTTTTATTTGACGTTTTTGAGATGGTTCTCAGCTATAGTTTATGACGATCGGATCATGTGTTTGGGGATCATCAGCTCATTTCCTATTTAAAAATGGACTTAATACTTTTCTTTCACAGATCCAATTTATTTGTAATCTGGTGTTATTGTTACTTTGGTGAACTTTCCAAGACACGCTAATCTTGAGCTGATACTGTTGCATCATAGCTCATAATCTCGCTACAGGGTGAATTTCGAATTTTGCAATTGAACAGAATACGTTATACATTCAAGAGTCGATGTAGACATACGCACAATTACATGCTTAATTAATTATGAATATAATTTATAGTCTTCTAATTGTCAGCTCATATTTTATTTACATACATTTCGAAGCCTGATGTAACGCCTTCCCTAATGCCCTATTTATGCATTTAAGTTTTATGCACGAATTCATAGAAACAACTTAAACTCCACTAAAGTAGTGAGGCAAAAGAAACGATTCGCAAGTAAAATAATAACTGCCTATAAAACTTGTTAATCCATGTGAAAGTCCTGACCGGTAAAAGCCCAAAGTATAGTGCTTGGGTCTCAAAAAGACAAAAGGACCTTTGTAGTTCAAACGCTTGGTTGGTTGGTCTTAGAAAAGCCACATATAGACCGCCTCATACATAATATTGCTTAGCCAGTTGCTTACAAATATCTATTACGTATTTTTTGTTCTTTTCAATACATTCTTCCACTTATTTGTAGGTTACGCTAATTACGTTAAACGGTGGTTTTATAAAACGAACAATATATTTTAAACGATGTAGTGCTAGTAATACTTCAATTTAATGGATTTACAACATTCGAAAATTAATCAGAAAAAAATATCAAAAATAATTCAAGCGAAATTCAAAAGCTTAAGAATTGATTCGCCGCAGTAGGTGAAAGTAGAGGTGATGAAGGTGGTAGAACCTTTTACGGTTCGATTCCGGAGGCCGCCTAACTACTGCCACACCTAATTCTTCCTTATAACAGCAGTGTTCTGGCTGCTGTGTTCTGGATTGAAGGATGTGGTAAGGGACTTAACATACAGACGCCCATGGGCGGTAGTAACTAATAACCACCAGGTGGACTGCAACATCGATTGCTACCACAAAGTTACATAAAAAAATTTATTTTTCGACTGTAAGTCCAAGTAAAATAAAATCAGTTTTTTCAACGAAAAGGATAAAATGGAGACGCACAAAAATAGTATAAGTGTAAAGTCGTATAGCCCTGACATGTTCCTTTGTTCTCAAAGTCCTTAAGCTAATTATGGTTTGCCGAGCCGGGAAACTGACTATTCGCTCTTTTCCTAAGCCGGAGTTAAATAATAAAGTTGTCCTTAAAAGGTTATGTTCACTGAAGATTATACGGTTGACATTTTAACATTCTGTGTGTGGAACGCCATTCTTATGAACGTTATTTTTATTGTGCATCAGCGTTTTTGTTTCTTCGGTTAGAAGGTGAAGTTAAGGCTTGCTTTAAATACTTTTTAACTTTCGTCTTTCAAGTAACTCGCGCTTAGATCTGATAATATTATGACAATAAAGTAACAATATCTGAGTAAAACCTAAAATTAAGAGTACAAAAGGCAATTTATGAAATACGACATCTATTTTAGAGGATTTTATATTTAATAAAATTGTGTTATATTTTATATCAAACATAAAATATAACACA
>DWNJ01002835.1:0-10140 GCA_018250275.1 Udranomia eurus
TTTGTATTGTAGATAACCGAGATTTATAAACGTGGCGGGCTCGAGATTTAGTACGGGTTCAGATGCTCGGTCAACCGTTATGATAGTGCGTTTGTTCTTAATTAGTTTGTATAAAATGTATACGCAGGTAAATAGATATTTCAAGAGAAATAGAACGAATAGAAATCGCGCTACAATTCTAAGGTGCGAACCAAAATGCTGTAGTTTTCGCTTTACCAGGTTCTGGTTTTAACGTATCTGAACCCCACGTGTGGACCCCACAGATACCTTTATTAAATTGGCACCAGGTCAGGTGCATGACAGTCTGCTACTATCCATTTCACAAGAGAAAGTGCGATTTGTTGTCGACTAAGTTGAAGCCCAACGGCAATTTATATGTACATGCCTAAATGTACATATAATCTATGTATGTATTAACTTAATGCCATGACAAATGCTGTATTTCGCTTCTGGCAAAAAAAATCCAATTTCCATAAATTTGGCGGCGCTGGATTGGCGAAAAATCTTTGATATCACAATTTTTTTAACAACACAATACTTAAATAATAGACGACCTCAATATCAAAAGAGAATTCCTCAAGCCTAAAAACAAAATTATAATTTTTCTCGTCTCCACATCTCCAACTGTAGCAACAGGTACTTCGTATACAGAAGATAATTCGACGCACGTGGATCCCGCTCAGTGTGGCGGTGGCGCCATCCTCTTCCGCTTCTAAATAAGTTCTATTTTCAATTCATTATTCGTTTACCTACTATTTCATGTTGACAATGTTGACAAGATGGTAGAGCTTTTTTTGGCTACAGCAATACCTGTATCGTATTATATCTGTAGTATATATCTATTATATATATAGTATATATCTATTTTACCGTATGTGTTTTTGCTTCTTTATTTTTTTGAGGTGTTATGTGCTCTTCCATCCGAAATTCGTCTCGGATGTCTATGCAGTGACGAGGGACTCGATTAGGTACCTATGCATATGCTATGTTGTTCAGTTTTGTTTTTTATGAATATATTGCCGAATCATTTGCGATATTATTATTTACATGTTTATAAACATGATCCAATATAGAAATCGATTATGGTAACCAGATTCTTATTACAAAAAACAAAAGAGGCAAACGCGTCCAAAGTAAAAGTTAAAAGAGAAAATACTTTGAGTGAAGTTAAGATGTTTATCTTCATAAATGATATGTGTGAATTCATCTTCGCGTGTCTCGTGGAAGCGCTAATCCACGATAATCCACTGTTGACGGCGCTCGTAACTTGTCTTGTTCTTAAATCTCGACTGATCCCCTCGTATAAATCGCGCGGTGCATATCTGCGGTTTTACGTTGACATATTTTATGTTTTTGCACGGAAAAAGGAAGAACGTCTATCATGCGTGGGTACCGTCGGATGCGATTCAAACGTGTATTGTTTTTGAGCGCGTGCAAAAAAAAAATAGCTGTCGTGTCGGTCGGTCGTGCAAAGGTGAACTTTATTGGGTGACTGTACGATTTTGTACTTGCAATTGCAATTTTAGCGATACAAACTTTTAGAAATCTTCTCTTCTCTCTCTATCTCTCAATCTCTTCAGCCGTGTTTAAATTTCGAAACTCCTAGCATAACTTGGTACCATTCGAGTAGTTCGCTGTAATTTTGACCCTATTGTTGTCATCGTGTAACTTTACAAAATAGCAGAAGTGATGTAATGAAAGAATTCCCAAATTTCATGTTTCTAGCTTCACTAGCTAGTAGCGGATTTACGCATTTGCGTTCGGAAGACTAAAAAACAGGTATTCCAATTTCTAGACCCAAATTGTTGTACTTGTACCAAATTGTATCTTGGTAGGTAGGGAATAACCTAATTTGCCGCCCACCGTGGAATCTGCCGCCCTAGGCTACTTAGCCCGTTGGTAAATTCGCCACTGTAGCTTCAGTAGTTTCGGCTCCGGTGTGATGAATCAGTCCATTAGTGTAAACTTCACCCATCCTCCAACTTAACTCCTTTGACCTGATATAAAATACGCGTACCTACGTGAAAGTAAAAATAACTGCTCAAAGATATCCATAATAATATATTATTCAATTTCTTCACCATTCGTTTCAATAGACGGGGATTTATTCGGGAACTTTTATGGAAAAAAATAAAGTGGAGCGGTTGTAAAAAAAGTTTGTATCCGAGAATAGTCGCGCGGCGGAGAGAGAGGACAGAGATGCGATGACAGGGAATTTATTAACCATTCGGGATGACAAACTGCAAAATAGGGCTCCGGCAGTACTACCAAGTGTTCTCGAAAGTGGAGACAGTTTGACCGACAACCGAGTGAGTAGGTACCACCTAATTTTGTATGATATGAATTATATTTTGTATGATATGAGAAAAAAAACTATTTCCTTTCATAACTCCGTTTGTTTTTCAAGCTTTATATAATAGTTAGCGTAAATTTTTTACAAATATTATAATACCTAATGCGTTTATCCTCTCCTGCTTCCAGTACCTAGTGTCCTAATGTCACTGGTAGGTATTTACATTTATGAAATGATTCAAGGATTGTTATTTCGATATTAAGGATAAAGACAATCAATGATTACATTACTGTTAGCTCACTTCTACTTTGCACCATCACCTTTCGAGAACCTGCAGTAACGTCTCCGGTAATAGTGGTGGCGGGTTCGAATCCCGACAGACGGTGATGTACGAGTATTTAATTAGGACTTCCCTTTGGCGGGCACCGTTGCGACACGCCACCGTTTACAGGAATTAGCTGTAAACGCTTGCGTTTAATTATTCGTTCGCTCGAAACTCACAAACGGACGTTTGAAATCTTCATCTTTATGCGGATGATGTGACGCCGTTTCATTTATAACTCGCGGCTCGGGGACAACAAAGGGATATTATTTGTACCTAGTTATATCGTGCGTGTGTTTGTTTTAGTTATGTGTAGGAATAAACAGATAGTAAATTAAGGTCCAATGTTTAATTTTTAGAAATCAATGCTACGTGCATTTACAATACAATTTTATTTTAATTAATTTGTCATTTGTTTGACTCCGTGTGTATCAGCAGCACACACTTAGACACAAATCTTCAGCTTAAGTAGGTGCCAAAGTTTAGGATAATTCCCACATAGTTTTAAAGGTGGTAGAACCTTCTACGGTTCAACTCCGGAGGCACCACCACCGCCACAGGTATTTCTGCCTTATTACAACAATGTTCTTGTTGCTGTTCTGGTTTGAAAGGTGTGGTAAGGGAGACACACCTAACCGAGGCGTTCCAACTTGGTCCTTTGATCCTTTGATCTTAATCACTTATGTCCATGGGCGGCAATGACAACTAAACATCTGGTGGGGCTGCATGCTCGTTTGTTGCCTCAATATTATATGAAGAAACGTATTTCGCTCAAGTACATGCAAAGTTCAGGACAGTTCCCACGTAGAGGTGACAGGGCGAAGTTATATGTACAAATGCAAAATGCAGATTCCTTCGCCGCATTGCATCCGAGCTACTCTCACGTCGTCTAGGTCGTCAGCGCAATATTTACGCCGTGGGAGTTAACGCCCGAGGCAGGTTCCACAGGCACTCTGGGGATTTGAATGGTACGCTTGTATCCTGTGCGGTTTGAGACAGAAATGTAAATTTAAAAAAATACTTCGTAGTAATGGCAGGTACGTTTCATATTGGTACGATCTTACAAATCACTTGAGTAACCTTTTCTAGACTACATCAATTTTGATGAAGGGATAATTAGACGGATTAGCAATCAATTTTTTTTTATCACTTCGAGGTAGCAAATGAGCATGCAGACCACTTGATGGTAAGTGGTCACTGCTCCCCATGGACATCTGTTATAAGGCAGAATATCTCTGGTGGTGGTGCTTCCGGAGTCGAACCGTAAAAGGTTCTACCACCTTCAACAAACAATTAATAATACCTATCTTCTTGAATAAATATCCTAGAATACATTCCTTCCTAATTTCTAGTGATGTAGTAATTCTGTTGTTAAACGAACAAAAAGAGTAGAACTAATTCAATAGTGTGAAACGAATTTGATAGATAGATAAATAAATTCGACGGACGTAGACGAAGTGTGAGAAGCGCATACATCTAATTGAATAAACATCAACTCGTGGTGTTCCTAGAATCCATTGTACGACCCATAAAAGGAAACCGTAAGTGGACAGATGTAATTAAGGGCTTTGGGGACACCTTTGGATAGGGTAGCCATGCTGAATGCCTTGTCTTGACAGTGACTAAGCTGCTTAAAAATATTTTACTTAATATCCTTGCAAATAAGTGGAATCCACTGGGAAATGAAGATAACCTGACTTCATTTTTGTAGTACCTTTATCATCAACTAACCTGTAAAAAATAAAACTAATAGTGAGAAATTTAGAACTATTAAACATATTCTGAATTCACAAAGACATTATTTGCCAGCGCTTTCTGAATAAACTTTTGACAACTTTAATTATTTAATTATTTAATGTGGCAAAAGATCAGATACTCAGATGAGTTACCAGAGCAGAACTTTTTAAACGGAAAAAGAGAAGAATTCCTTAGGAATCACCATTCATTGAATCTGGTCACCCTAAGCAGGTCTGTCCTAATCTATAACAGTCGGTAGAACAAGTTCACACACGATGCGCACACCGTATTCGATGACAATTTCAGCTTAATTTACATTTCCCGTGGCCGAAGTTCGTTTTATGTGTAGTAGATACAGTGTACAGAATAAGCGAGAGTACTTTTAAGCAGAATACATTTTAATTGTTCTATTTGTTTCTTACGGTGAGTAACACCGAGTAGCTTATGTTGTGCAAAATAATGAAAATCATTAATTATGACAGTTATGCAGATTGTCGATCAATTCCAATTATCTTAGAAAGGAAATCCTTCTACGGGGTCTTCTGAAGTTTTTCCCAAGAACAAGGATAAAAGTTGTTATTGTCTAAAAAAAAATAGTTTATATCAAAATATTGCAACATATCTTTAGAATTTCATCACTCTTATGAAGTGTATCTTATGTGATGTTAAATGTGATGAAGGTATTTCACCTTAAACACGGATCACATTAACGGCGACTTCTAGTGCAAATAAAACTCAAATTTTAGCTACGTTTAGTATGTAATACCTAGATAATACATATAACGTAAACGTAAACAGAATCTAATGTGTACACCTTACACACCTGACTGAGGTCGCGAGTCCTTTTTTCGCCGGCCGGTCCCTAATGGGCACACTTGTCACCGCGCCTCCTTATTTACGAGCGAGATAACCATCGCGCCTGCAGCCCGCTGCGGCCCTGGTACTTGGGAGTCAGCGGCCGCCGCTAATCAGGTGTTGATCTGCAGAAAAGAAACACCGTACGAGAAACGTGTTGAAGAGTGGGGACGTGCATTGACTCCCAAACTTTGCTGGGTCCCTGGTACATGTGATCCCAATAATCCGTAATTGATACCAAGTTAATTTTAAATCGTCAAAATCGCTACAGAATCTTGTTAGATTAACAAACTGAGCCTACGATATAAAATATACGTATGTACGAGAGGGACCGCGCGTCATGAAATTTTGATCCGATTAGATTTATTGACTTTCTCCTGTTCTGTGTCCTACCACAATTCTAGTGTTTATCAATTGCCTATAGCAATCATGTCTCTCTTGCTCTCTCTCATTTTTAAGCAATGAATTGTTTGAAACGTAATATGTGCCTTTAAAAATGTCCTAACTATTATTAGTTCGTATTTATGTAGGAAATTAGCCTTTAACAACAATTTCATTGCGAAACAGGTCATACATAGTACAACAAAATCATTGCACATAAAAATAAAACAGCTGATTATTCCCACTCACACCACTTCCCACAAAATGTAATCAAAACGCCCATTAGACATGAATACTTGGCAATCACAATAAATTTTGCTCAATTCATGAATCATCAAAACAAAAAAGACCAGCGGGGCATAACTCAATGGGTGCACGTGCCATTTTCACACAATCTGCGGCACCCACTCCCGCTCATCCCGTGGCGTGATGGGGACGCATTACTGACTAATGCGTCCGTGCTCTATCTATCCTATGTTCTCCCGGTTATCTAGCGGTGAGTGAGCAAATTGTTGGCCGGTCACGCATCATGCATAGTAGTGGTAATTAGTCAGACGCATATGATTGATCGTTTCAATGGAATTTGTGTAAATGGTTCAATGTAGCGAATCGTTTTAAAAATGAGTAGGTAAATTAGTTTGCACTTTAAAGTAAAATATTTTTTTTTCATTAAATCTGGATAGCATGTCGGCTTGAATTATTTTAATGGCGGCCTCTCATAGTTGATATAACTGAATCACTTGTCATTAACGACAATAGCATAATGGTTAAGACCTGATCTACGTGCAAGAAGTCTTTACATTTAGCTGGAGGGATTTACAAAGTTGCCCGAGTTGACAAAAAATGTTGAGCCACATAAGTCACTAAATTATAAAACTTATAGGTAAGTATTAGTTACTTGCTCCGTGCTCTATCTGCATTTAATCACCTAACGCTGCCTAACAATTCTGTAGTTCTGGTAATATTGAAATACAAATTGTTACTTGCTCACGCCATTACGCCATTAGACAATAAAGGAAATTATTATTCATATTCATATTCAAATGAAAATATCTTGTTATCGGTTTAACAGTGCAACTTAAACAGTGACGTATTACAGTGATTCAACGATTGAACCACCACTGCAAAGAAATAAAAAACTTCCTTTAGCTTTTCGAAAAACAAAGCTATAAAAACAAAAAGATGTGTACCCCATCAGAAACGTAATTACCATTGTACCCTCACGTACCCTAAACAATACAGCAATACAACAATGCAACAACAAACAAACAGGCTCTCGACTCATATTACCAGTCCCGGGGGTGCGTCGGGGCTCAGAGCAGCGAGCGCCTGACAAATTGCGTTACAATTGAAACGGACGTCGCCACCCCTACCTACCCCGGGATTTGATTCTTAATGGATGTAGCTACATGTATGCTTCGTAATTGACTTTAATTTCTTCAAATTAAAGCAAATGCTAGCTCATTGGATTTGATTAAATCGATCTAGAGAAAGTCTCTCTATTATCTAGTATTTTGAGTGAAAGATTATATGTAAAAATATGTTTGATGGGTAACTTCGAAATCTTGCAATAAGAACTGCCAATGACTTGCAATTTTGAATGCAGATACATTTCTATTCTTAAAATAGACAATTTTAATTTTGCTCACTCCATTTCGTGTGTGTGTAAACAACATTATGGGTCAATCTTTTATTTATGGAATAACCAATCAATCAAAATCAAAAGATAATACATTAATATATTGATTGTGAAAACCATCTGATCATATTACTTCAGTACTTATTATTCATATGCTTTCAGCTCAGCACATTCAAACAACTGAAAAGATATAACTAGTTCCTCATCAGCCGGATAGTCTATAGAATAGACACTAATCCATTTAAATAGAGCCTAAAACAGGGTCAGGTCATTAAAGATAAGAAGCATAACATAACATGAGGGACCAACGAACTTTACGTCCCCTTATTATTACTGAGCATCTCAACGTTGCTGCAATTAAAATCTTGGCTAGCAAAAAATATGTACTTGCTACGTAAAAGCAAGCTTAACGCAAACACAATCTAAATGATGAACTTTCTCTAGTCTGTGGTCGTAAAACAGCTGTTGGCGGCAATATCGCACGCGAAACGACCTCACTAGCCGTCCTCCGACCACGCTATCTGATCGACTTTGAGCTAAACGTTCGCAAAACACGCGACACTACATCCAAATATAGACACGTGAACATATTATGCAAGTTTATATGTAAAAATAATCCCTAAACACACACTACACATACATCGTTCCCTGTCTAACGATAACGCTAACGATCTAAGCCACATTAGATTGTTAGTGTTTGCAAACAGAACTTATCCTCGGTCATGGTATTCCACAATTATTTCTAAACAACTAGATTCTTTAAAATATTATGAATGAAAGTTTACATGTTAAGATATTCGTTACTCCATCATACAGACTCTAGCTATGGACTTCAAAGATCTATCTTGTTTCCTCAATTAGGACGTAAGATCCTACGAGTACCTACTCGTAGGATCTTTTTTTATCTCATTTCTCTTTGATTATAATGTCTATTTAGCTTGTTATGAATCATTTAACAACTACAACAGTGTACAGTTGCTGATTCCTGGGCTGTTTGGAGTTGAACATGAATAGATATTGATAGAGACACCTAAAAAGTTCCCGTCCCGGGTTCAATTCTCGTTCGCAGCTTCCATTCTCATATTTCCGAACGCAAAATGAAAGCAAGTCAGACTCGTATTAACGTATTCAAGAGTAGACGGGCGATCGATCCTCCGCTAATTAGCGATAGATACATAATTTATAAAGCAATTTACCGCCACCAGCGGGCAATACCGTTGCGAGCCAAGACACCTCGGACGCTTGTAACACGATACTCGCAGCCCGTAGTGCGCACGGAATTAGTTAACCCTGCGCGTTAATAAATTAATCTCCTAACGAACACTTTACGACTTGAAAACCTTATTAGGTACGTAATGAAATGCTGTGGTATCGTTAGGTTCTAGGTGGGTTCTTTTTATATATTTTTTGTGTCTTAGTTTATCGTACGGGAATTGAAACGACACAAGGAAGTTCCTGTTCTGTTGGAAAATTTATTATATAAATTTATTGAAATCAGTAAAATCTAGAAAACTCTACGTGCTTGCTTTTTTTTACTTTCTCATAAAACTCTCTCTCTCTTTTTTTTTAAACTAGGTACTCATTTGCTTTGATTGAAATGTTTACAACAGATACGAGCGAGCGTTGATAAATAGAGCCGTTAGAGACTTCTCTCATTCGTTATTAGTCTGAAACAAACTTTTAACGATCTTGGATTCTGTTAACGAGGTTTTAGCGTTAGACGACATGTTTATATTTACTTTAATGGTCTATATATATTTTCTCTTCGATCCCTTTTTATATTGTAGCTTGAGGTTATCCATTTGCGATATATATTTTATGAAACACAACAATATAAAATGCGGTCAAAATGGAACAAAAAAAATATGTATATTGCATATTTTTTCTTTGTCTCATTTGTAATACATAGATCCAGATATCAAAAAATTGCAAAAATTCAAGTATAAAATAGTTCAAATCAAAAGGGTTTTTTTAATATGAGTAAAAAAAAAAATTCTAAGAGGCGTTTGTAAATCAACATCAGTCACTAGCCCTCTATAGTCGAGTTTCAGAATATTTTATTTGAGATCGATCACCAGTTTCTAAACGCTTCCTTGTCTATTGTTTCCAGGTGTTGAAGTACTGCGAGCACCTGCACGGGAAATGGTATTTCAGCGAGATCCGCGCGATCTTTTCGCGCCGCTACCTGCTGCAGAGCGTCGGCATCGAGATGTTCCTCGCCAGCAGGAGTGAGTATACTGCCAGATTCTTCAACAACAATACACCTATAAATTATTTAAGAGATACTTGACCGAGGTGATCGTATTAGTCCTCAGGGACGCCAGGGAAGCCACGCATTTGTACTCGACCTAATTTCAAACTGTAGGTTCTACGGTAGATCTACGGTTCCCCGGCTGACAGTATCTTTTTCATGTGCATGAGCGGCATTGACCACTTGACATCAGACTCACGACATGCTTTTTGTTACGTAAGATTGTTTGAATTTACAGCATGGCAATTTTCGTTTTTTCAGCCTCAATATTCTTCGCGTTCCCGGACCAGGCGACCGTGAAGAAAGTGATCAAGGCGCTCCCCAGGGTGGGCGTCGGCATCAAGTACGGCATCCCGCAGACCAGGTGAGTGCCACACAATTAATATAAATAATTAATTCCTTTAAAAGAAGGTTTACTTACTCAACTTAATCAATTTTCTATCAAGGAAATACCAGTGTTTCAAAAAAGATATAGATATGATGTTCATACCTATTATATGTATGTAAACCGGTTTACGGTTTCTTATATTTAAAAAAAATTCTTTGAACAATGCAACAATTATATTTTTGCCAGTAAGTACTGCCATCTATTAGGATAACCGTGCACTAACAGGCTTCGCTGGAACTGTAATCAATACAATCCTTATCAACCTCCAAGATTA
>DWNJ01002836.1:0-10140 GCA_018250275.1 Udranomia eurus
GTCCTCCGCAACATATAGGCTATAATTTATTATATAAGTGAATATTATTCAACTAGTAAGTTAACACAACATTGATTCTCAGGCGGTACCAAGTGCGCCGGGTCAACTTGTCTTAAATACGAGTACACTAGACCGGATGGAAATAAATTTAAAAAGACATTAAGTCGACACCGGCTTTCTTGATACGCGATCTTGAATGGCAGGCGTCCATAATTTTGTATTGTTTATTGTATAGAATATACAACGATCCCAAATGAGGTGGAAGCAAGGTCAAAAGAATGTATTGGTGAAAAATCTTTACCGCTCTTTGAAGCTCGAGACGGCATATACGACATTACTATATCAAATGAAACGATAGAGTTTCAGATTATTGTTATTATTTTGGAACAAGCGCCTAATAATAAAAACTAGCTGACCCGGCGCACTTCATACCGCCTCCCCGTCCTCGCGTCCCCACAACTTTTTTTATTTATGATCGATTTTCATGAAACAAACACTAAAAGTTAAGCTTACATACATCAATGAAAACCACATTCAAATAGGATCAGCCGTTTCTGGAATTAGCGTGTAGAATACAGACAAACAGACAAAGATTCTAAAAATATTTTTTTTGGTTCTATTCTTTAATAAAGACGCCTAAAATGCATTCACTTAAAGACAGCAATAACTTATAGATTTAAAAAAGTTTAGTTACGTTTGAATTTAAGGAATCCCTCATAATAAAAAAAAATGATTTTGTTTCATGAGCGTAGCAAATTTCAAAGTGGCAATATTAATATACTTTATATCAAATTGAAAAATGGTGCTAGGTGCTAAATATTAATAAGCATATGGCATATTCCGGAACTACTGATGATAAAAAATTAAAATTGATGATAAAGGAATAAAGTAAGTAGGTATCACAGATATACAGATTTCGATACTTCGATACTAATATTTTCTTATAACGAAATCTTCGGCAAATAATCATGACTGAAATACATATTAATATAGTAAATATTAATATGGTAAATAAAACCCTGTCTTGGGTTGTTGCTCGGGTCGCCAACACGCCGCGAACTAAAGTTCTTTACTATAACAATAAAACAGCAAACGATCTCCAGATTCCAACCGAATCCTACTAAATATGTTACGTAGACGCGTTGATACTTCTAGAAGTATTTTTTACAATAATCACGAAGCAGAAAACGATCTACAGACTTTTAACTCCTAATCCTACTAAGACCGTGTTGATACTCCTAGAAGTAATTTTTACAATAACAATAAAGCAGCAAAAGATCCACAGACTCCTGATCATACTAAAGATCATACATAGGCATGATACATAGGCAAAATCATACATTATTACTTTTATAAATCAAATTTTCGATAACAAAGAAGTAACAAAAAGGCAGGCAATCGACTTTCAACTCCTAACTCCACCAATGATCGTACGTAGAAAACTGTACGATTCAGCACTAAGATATAAATTTCATGTTATGAGCTAAGGATACATCTCTAATCGAACCAAGACTTCCTTCAGAACAATAACAAGACTAGCGATCCACAGTTAAAAAGTGCACTACTAATACGATTTCCAATTACATTAATTATGTAGCGCACGTGCTAAATTACATGTACTATAGTGTATACCTAAAGTGACAATCAACCTAGTATTATTCCACGTAATACCATACTACGTATACTAACAATATGTATCAAGATAGCAGACAATTTTCTTGAAATGGTAGTCGTAGTGCCTACCTACTGAATACTCAATTTTATTTCGATCAAGGCTCGCAATAATTGCATTCCACAGATACTATTGTCGTGTCTCGCGCATACAACGGTAACGGCATAAATTAGTTCTAAGAATTATTTAGATCGTCTACAGTATTCGGCGATTATTTGTCAAATACTTTTAACATTGTTACGGGAAAGTATGGAAGGCCGCCAAAAACTCAAAGTGTGAGGTAAATCTAAGCCTTACATTTTCAAAAATATGTTGAATACAAAGAGTACCAATTGCCTTAAAATGTCTGTATTCTCTGTTTCTGTTACAAAAGTCTTTTAATCACCTTTTTTGTTCTTTTTTTATGTCTAGGAGGTAGCAAACGAGCATGCAGTCCACCTGATTGTAAGTGGTCACTGCCGCCCATTGACATCTGCAATTAACAAGAGAAGATCGATGCTGTTTCTTAGGTCAACCTCAAATGCGTTGCTACCCCTAAAAATTAAGTTGGAACGCCTCGGTTAACTATGTTGTCTCCCTGGCCACACCCTTCAAATCACAACATAGGAACAAGAATACTGCTGTTATAAGGCAGATATAGGTATGGCGGTGGTGCCTCTATAGCCGAACCGTACAAGATTCTACCACCGTCAAAATCCTCCACTTTTCAATTATTTGATTTAATTAAGCCACGTTAACTTAATAAATCACATAATTACTCTACTTATGATGTAAAGACTTATCGACTTATGGTGATGTAAATACAATTACTTTGTATTCACTACTTCCGCTCACTATGACAAATGCTGCTGACAGCTGACAAAAAAAAATACGGATCAAGTAAAATTTCTGGTAAGGAATACAATCTTTGTTTTTAAATGGATACGATGGAATAGAATCGGCAATAGCCTAATGGTTAGGTTGACGGACTTACGATCGAGAGATCGTGGTTTAGACTTCACTTTGAGACCGCACTTTTCCATTGCACTATCTCACTCCTAACACAAGCTTAGCTTAACTGGAGGAGTTAACAAAATTACTCTGTGGCATGCTATTTTATAATAAAATCTATATATTGGTTTGATAAATGTGTAAATTATTGCTGTAACATATCTAATTGAAGATGCGAGTTTCATTGATGTATTGTGGTAAGCTTCACTTAATATTTATTGTTTGTTTATTAAAAACCGGTTCATACATGAAAAAAGTTATGGGGTGGGGACGGGGAGTGGAGGCGGTGCGAAGTACGCCGAGTCGGTTAGTAAATAATATATATACTAAAATACTCACCCAATATTTTTAGGAGTACTTGATATTGTGGTGATGATAAGGCTAAAAATGTATATGAAGGTTCTCCAAGACCGATCGGATAACAAGCACGACTAATGATGCTGTCGAGTCCAACGCATTTGAAATTGATTGATACAGCGATGACGATGCAAATTTATGAAGAAGTATCAACATAAAAAAATAGATAAGTACTTAAGTCTGTTTTGCCATTTTTTCGACAAAACATTAATTTATATTTTTACCTAGATAACATAAAATAAAATGCTCAGTGTTGATAAATGAGTCTCTGTTAATATTAAAATAAACGATAATATAATACAATAACAATATTTATATAATCAGTAAAGAGTAATCACTAGAATGCAATTCACATCTGGATACAATATCTAATACTTGATAGATAAGACTCGTAGTCTTTCTTATCTATCAAGTAGCAACAATCGATGTTCATCATAAGATATTCAAATACACTTAATGGACATCATTGATATTTTATAGTGCAATAAAAAGGACAGCGATGAAGTAGTTGAAAATTCAGGAATATGGCAATTAAAAAACGGATACCGGGCAATGGCTCGAGTATAGTGATTATACTCAAATACATTCATGAGTTCACGAAAAATGTGAAAATTACCGCTGATATTAGGAATTAATACAGTTATGTAATTGAGTTTGCAACGAACTCCTAACGAGGTCGTTGACAATTCTACTCAGCGATTATCTGTGGACGATCGCCAAAAACTTAGAAGCATTCATTGGATGGCAACAAATAATAGATTACGTGTCGTTTTAATGGAATGCTGAATCTGAATCAGATTTGGTTTTTACGTAATTCAATCGACTTCCTCCGTGAAAAACATGCTTCCGTTATTTCCAAATTTTCCAACAGACCTTCAAACAAGAATACAATACTTGTCTTCAGAACTTACAAAATAACGACTGTATAGTCAGAATTTACGTAGAAGCCCGCATATTACATGTGCTCTTCTTCGGCCGGTGCGGCTCTTATTGATGAATAACAATAATTAAACCATTTCTTAACATATCCGTATGACGAAGAAAATGCTTTTCTAAATATCAATATTAGTATATTAGATATTTACCTACCAGGAAAACATGAGGAGAGCTGCAGCCAGTTGTTGTATAAATATAAAATGTTTAACATTGTGCAAAGCTTAACAATAACGAGCTTCTAATTTTATCATCCGAATAGCAGAAACATTCCTGTGAATTCTCCAAGAGCGTAGACGGAAGAATGAGTCATTGAGCGTTAGCGCAATCGCTCAAACGCAAGGCCGGATCAGGGCCAAGCGTCGCGAGGGCCATTGCTTGTTTCGCCCGTTCGTACGAATTGCATGAAATGTGTCTGATTGATTTTCATTGTCCTCAATTACTACAACGTGGCACGCAAGACAGGAGGGCCAAGCGTGGTGTGGATTGGTCGTGTTAGCTTTGTTACCCATCCGTGCAAAGTGCATGAAATTTATCGATTATCCCGGTTTTACCATGGTCTTCACTGGAGTAGATGTCGCTGGACTTTCATAATGCTGGACGACTAATAATCTATAATTTATTCCTGTTATACATACATTAAAATTCATTTTATGATGATCAACTCAAAGGTGAAGCTGTGAAAGGTCATATTTGCATTTATATTATTGCATTATATTAGTTGAGATTGGGATGTGACAAAAAATCCTCTACGAATGCGAATTCTCGAATAGCTTTGACGGAAGTGAGTCAGATTGCATGAGCTCAATCGCTCAAACCCAACGAGTCCGGCGCAGGGCCAAGTGTCACGTGGCTCATCCTGTGGTCCACCCAATGTGCAAGGAGATTGCAATACATTTGGATGGCTATTCAGATAAATCTCCATTACTTAGAGCGGTGATAATTTTGAATTTAGTTTTTAAGTGTAACTGTACACGTTATATTGAATAGAATATTTGATTCTTGATTCATGTTCTAGTATACAATTGACAAACATTCATATTAGTAATGACAATTATATTTAAGATGTGACTGAAACAGCCCTGCGAATTCTCGAATAACTTTGACGGAAGTGAGTCAGGGCGCATGAGCGCAATCGCTCAAACGCAACGAGCCCGGCGCAGGGCCAAGTGTCACGTGACTCATCCCGTGGTCCACCCAATGTGCAAGTGCAAGGAGATCGCAATACATTTGGACGGTTACTCGAATAAATCTGTTTGAGTTATCGGGATGATGCTTCGTATTCGATTTAGTATATTTCTCCCGTAGCTCGTTGCATAAAAATATCTTGACAATAATGGAACTTAGACTTAGAGATAAGAGCATAATATAAAAAATTGTATCAGCACATTTATTTACAATCCATTATTTGTATGAGAATTAAATTTGTTCGTCAGGACTATGATCTAGTAGAAAATATACTTGTAAATAGGTATATAGTTTATTTACGAAGCTAGTTATGTAAGTACTAAACATTAAAATGAGTATATATTATTCCACAAACTTTCCGCTCGTTATCTATGAAAACAATTTGGCAACCAATCATCAGTAAATCGTAAAGCTCTTTCTAAAGTTACAGCTTTAATTATAGGAAGCAGCTTTCGTAGTGGTGACGGATGTGCCAACGAAGATATGCGTGAATTTGTACGAGAATTTATACAGTTGTCCCACTGTGAAGGTGATAAACAAAACGTATGTAGCTTATCACTCATGTGTAATATTTCGTTGTACCCCGAATTAGTTTCTTACTCGATAAAATGTATAGAAAAGAATTACGCATCATAAAGTTCTGAACAATATTTTTAAAAAGAAGCGAAATCTGATAGGTTAATCACATAGTGTTCGCAACACCTATCTTTATTACCACTGCTTTTATAAAATAATATATCAAATAACTATGTTAAACCAAAGGTACAATCATTCAATTTCGATGTACGCTACGTTTATTCACAGACTAAACACATTAACAGTGGTATATTATAGTATATATTATTGTATTTGTAGGCAATTACCCATATATACCTTTTAATTTTTGTAAATTAATTCCACACGCATTTATTCCGAATAAAATCTCTGTGGTACTTTTATAGTAAAAATGGTTCAGCTGTCGCTCACGAAAAAAAAATCGCCTGAGATGAGACAAGTGTGTTGCCATCTGATGTTGGCAACACCTCTCGTATAAATCTTGACAGATTTAATTAGAATACACAAACCAACTGCGAAATATTGACCAGTACGTGATACAAGCCAGAGCTATAAAAGGAATTCGAAATGTTGCACCGATAAAGAATATTCCACGGGTTGAAGGACACCGATGTTTTGTGATCGGAGGTTAAAACTGTTTACTGGAACCCTTTTTGCTTGTTATTTAAACAGTGAAATCTCAATATTTGTATTGTATTATATCAAAGAGTCTTGGGATAGGAGTTGCTATCGACATTTTGAATAACTTACCTACCGATCGAGTCGTACTTTTTAACTTATTTAAATGCAGTTCACAAAGGCAACACTGAAGTTTTAATTTAATTTAATTTTTGTTATTTACTTCTATCGGAATAAACTCAAAATTATAAATTTTTATTCCCTTATAAAGATTTTAATGAACTCCAGAGCGTTCTAATTTAATTTAAGCGTTTTAATATAATTTCACATTATATTAAAACGCTTGATTCATTCACGACAATCGTATAATTATTCCTAGTAACAAAAGAGATTAATTGAAATATTAATAAATGTAATATAAGTTAAATAGATTTTAATCATATGATTATAACATAAAGGTTATTTTTGGTTGGTTATATAGTGTCTCTGGCTTAACTCACAGCGAAGAAGTTTTTTAATAAAAAGGTACAAAAAAAAAAGGTAAAATAAGTCTACAGAAATTCGCGTCCAAATAAGACAAAAGTTTGTACTTACTCGTTTCCACCTGATTTGCTATTATTATTTATTTATTTTATTTAGAATTTTGCACCATACATAAGATTACAGATACAAAGGAGGACTTAATGCTAAAAGCATTCTCTCCCAGTCAACCTTCAGGAAGTGTGAACAAGACGAGAGGTGGTCAATTACAAACAATGAAAGAAAAAATGTGATAAGCCTAAAAATACATTAAATGATAAATAAATATAATAAAATTTTATGAAGAAAACATATAAATAATTATAAATAGATACATATCATAAATATAATAAATCGTGCATTCGCTGAATAATTTTCTGAACATGACAGATCGCCTGATTGATTGATTCGTAAAATAGATCAATGAGTGCACCATGGACGAGTCAGAGTTTAAAGAAAAAGAGCCTACACATACTAGTAAAGAGTTGTAATAAATATACGCTTTCACACATTAAAATAATTTTGATTAGAGGAAGACCGTGCATTTCTGTGCATTCAATACGAGTATTTCTACGACTACAAAATAATTTCTTCTTACCACAACAATAATAGTATAACTGTGTCGATAATCGTTAATATTAATTTTAAACTGTCGACAGATTACAAGTCTCAAACAAAGTATGTACAATAAAGACGAACTAAAGCTTAAGGATGAATTTCATATTGTTTCAAGGAAAATTGCCTCCAAATGGCGAATTAAGCTTGTAACGTAGTGTTTGTGCATTACATTCTCATGTCTAATGCAATCGGAATGTCATTACACAGTACGTCATGGTACTTACTGTTAGTCCAGTATTTAATAATAGCGCGCGGAATGAATGTTTATCTAAACCTAAAGTGGGATCATATGAACCTTGAACTTTTCAGTACTTTCATGTATTCATATATTTCACACACAGCTACAACACCTTCATATAATTTCTATCTTTCATAATATTTTGTTACCAACTCACGACTTAAAGTTTATTTATATACGCAAGTAGTATTCGTATGAAGCAAGAAAAATCTTTTACTTTTTTTAAAGATGGTTTTATGTTGCACGGATTTTATAAAAGAAATACAGAGCAGACAGAAGGGAGCAAACATAATATTATCCCACGGTGGATTCTGTGATTTCATTTATTTTCTCGCTTTAACGCCTTGTTACTATGTTTATGACCACACGTAAAGATTATGGTTGCCAACTTGCCAATATATAATTTTTAACGCGTTTGCTCGCGGCTTCGCCCGCGTTGAAATTGGTCTGTCACGTAAAGTTTCGTGAAGGACAATATAACCTGTCAACCCCTGTTTGACCCACTTACACATGGAATTTTGAAAAATCCTTCCTAAGGACGCCATAAGAGGAATACGTGTGCGAAATTTTAAGTTTCTAAGGTTTAGGCCCTGCGTTGATATGTCAGTCAGTCAGTCAGGTACTTCAATTTTATATATATTCTAGATAACGCACAAAATGAAATCCTGGGACGGATTTTTCGGACGGAACAATTGACATTAGTAATCTCTACAAGGGTCAACAGTGTTCCAAAGACTCGAAATTTCGGTTACGCCTTTCGGAAATAAAGCACTTGAAATGAAATACAGCTTAGACAGCCAAGCATACAAAAAATGAATCAAAATTCATTATCGTGGTAAAATACACCCACTATACGAGTATATTCGAAAAGTTGTTCAAATTATAATTATTTTGAACGGTGTACTGGCAGCCCTCGTGAAATCATTGTGTTTCTAACGCATTTGTTTGTTTTTGTTTTATTTTCGTGCTGTCTGTATTAGTTGCCAAGATTGGTGTACCTATCGCCCACTATTAGCATAAAGAAGCGAAGATCTCGTGTTAATGTTAATTCACATTGGCGCTGACCTTTAACCAAATGGGTCATGAAAGATTCGTTCATACTGGCTGTATGTGTAAATCTTAAACAAACGTTACATTAACAACATAAGATTACAGTAAGTGCTCTTCCGTGGGATTTTATATTATATCGATATATTTTGAAGGTGGTAAAACCTTTTACGGTTGGACTCCGGAGGCACCACCACCGCACTTATTTCCATCTTATAACAGCATTATTCTTAGTGCTGGTTGGTTGTTGGTTTAAAGGGTGTGGCGGTGCAGGAGACATACTTAACCGAGGCGTTCCAACTTAGTCCTCAGGGTAGCAACACATTTGTGGTCGAGCTAGGAAAGAACTTCGATCTTGGTTTGATAACAGATGTTCATGTGCGGCAGTAATTACTTATCATCGGGTGGACTGCATGCTCGTCTGATACCTCCCAGTCATAAAAAAAAATCGACGTCGAAAGCTAAATTCGTATGTAAGAAAAATAGTACTGCGAGCGCTAATTCTAGCTTACAAAAGAGATATAATACTCACGTGTGTAAATGCTGACGTAACATATATACGACATACTGCTTGTAAATTTACACTTTAATGACATGATTGAAAGCCGAAACATAAATTCGTTTGTAACAAGTTTTATGACTCGAATTTAATTCGAGATTGTGTTGGCGATTTTCAGAATAAGACTTCCGACCTTAATGCAGAATCAACGCTCTCGTGAGCGTTAAGTGCGGTCTAATTAGGAGAGGATTAATATTCATTATCCCCTTAACAGTGTTCGCATAACATTATGTAGATTATATGTCTATTTGCTGCGACTATTCCATATAACGTAAGATTTATGTATAGCTACTTCTGGGTCTGTTTGAATTAAAAAAATAAATTTATATGTGATTTATATTATAAAAATTATGTATAATTAAAATAAAAATACATGTACAATGATAATATTTTCAAAATATTTTATCATAAAATAATCATTAAAATCGATCAAATGTTTTAAGAATCAAAAGTTTTTATTCATTATAAGGTATACAAATACATAGGTACATTTTCTTAAGCCAGTAATCATCGGCTTTCAGCTACAGGTTCTCAGGCCATGGTAGATGGGAAGAAAAAAGCCGACGAAAAAAAAATCCAGCACTAAAAATAAATTCAATCTACAACATGATTTTGGTCCGACACTGAACTCACGGGACAGCGACCGTTTGTCAGTACTATTATAGTTTCTCTTATTTAATCGATTAGAGATAAACTTTATTGATATCCTGCTACAGGTGTATTGTAGTTGTAGGTATCGTCATGTCTGCGCCCACTACGAGAATAGAGAGACCATACTTTTTTTGACGACCACATTCTTGCTTCCATAAAATGTACGTTACCCTTTTTGTCCACAGAGTTCATCAC